>VBVR01001382.1:0-31051 GCA_011638315.1 Tetramorium parvispinum | reverse complement strand
TTGCATTATTGTCTGTACTTTGATTCTGCAAAAGGATTTTTAAATCTATAAAGGCAATTAAAAGATTAATGAATATAAAATAAAAAATGCTCGATCGTAACTTTGTCACTTTAGGATCCCCTTAACCCTCTATAGTCCTTTTTGGGATGCCCTGTCGATACAATTATTTTTTATTTGATTTTATTCGAGATGAGAAAAATCAACATGACAAAGATATTCTGTAATTTAAATAATTTTGTGTCGACAAAATTTAGTCGCTTAATTAAACTAATAATTTTGAAATTCGTATATGTTTAATTTTGTAGTAATAATTGGGGAGTGTTATGCGTATCCGTTATTCGTAAGAAAAGTAGTGAGACGAGCACCCGGGTAGATATTCTCGTTATGTTACGTACGTGTCAGAAGCATAACTTTTCTCCGGTTGGCGCGATCCTCAGCGTGAAAGTTAGTCGAGATACGATGTAGGATGCGTTCATATGTGAGGAGCGTGCAGAATGCTCGTGCAATGTCGACCCGGTCTGACCCAACGAGAGAGAGAGAAAGAGAGAAGTAACAGCCTCCGTGTTGGGTTTTCAACATCCTGCTCGGCCCGACGCAATGCATCTGCCGCGATGCCGTCGGATGCCGTTTCGCGGATCGGTCACTGCCGCGAGCGAAGATCCTATGCATTTTTCTGCTAAGCCTTTCGAGTTAACGAAGACAAAGTGAGGCATATTCCGTACACTTTTGCCGGACCACAGCGGAAACGGCGGAATTACGGCGGACCATATTAAGCGATGAGGCGATCCTCGCAATCCTCTCTTACTCTCTGACCAGCATCTCTGAACGCGGCGCTTACTAGATTTATCAAATTACGAGATATTTATGAAGGTAAGGCAATTTTCAATTTTTAAAATGAAAATTACACGGAAAATCGACGCATTAGCTCTGCTGTTCTGATAGATTCCAAGTACCTTGGATGTCAAACCTACACGAACGTGCAGAAAATTGCACATGATCTTAACGAGATGCTCGAACGCGCGCCGAGCGATCGGAGGAAAAGCGTTGATCGGTGTCAAGGTGGTGGGCGTCTTATAGGTATATATAAAATCGGTGTACGTCGACCGGCACTAATCGACAATCGTTTGAAAGGATGTATCGCGCAGTCGCCGCCAAGGAGTAGAATCTTTCACTTTCACCGTGGTTGCTCCGAACCCGAGCCTCGCCCATCAAACGGTTGTGTAACTATCCCCGCGACCTGGTTCCCATAACTGTTCCAAGTACAACCGAGGAGCATCCAGAATCGATCGGAGGGTTGCGCGGAATATACGTGACCTATCAAAATCCTGCACGCGATTCCTCGGCGAGAGAAGAAGAGTCATTTCGCGCTGCGCGTAAAAATTCGATCGCGAGTAAATTGACGACGTTTTCAAGAGAGTTAACTGCTACACGTAGCTCTTGAAACTTGACAACAAACACTTGGAAACATCTGGTCGCGAGGGAAACGGTCGAGTGAATATGATACTCCGGATGCTGCGCGCGTTAATTCGTATGCATAGCGCACTAATCGCGAACGAACTTACATAACGGGTCCTTCTTACGTGCCGGGTACTTAACCGCTAACCAGCGTAAAGTGTGCACCACGTCTGGGAACTTTATTGCATCTTTCCGCGAGCGACGATTCGAATGTCTATCTCGGCCGACGTCGGGCTATCCCGCGTCGGTATAAAATTACTAATGTCGAGTAAGGAAACCGCGCGTGGAAACCCTCCGCGTTTGTTGTACAGTACGTGACTTCATTACCTTTCCGTGCTCGCGCGCTTTCACTGGTGCGAAAGCAAGGTGTTGCGCAATTTTACTTAAGCCCATTTCAAGATCATAATATAAGCCCGATGAAGGCGATTGAAAAGTGAATTACTTCGCTACTAGCGTTCCGAGTGCCTCAAATAAAACTCGAATGTCCCGTAATAATGCGGGAGGCGAATGTGGCATGCCGTTTGATAATTTTGGTTCTTATTACATTCCTAATCGTCTCGGAAATACACGCGGCACGTCGGGCTTTACGTTCGCGTGAGTACTCAATTAGAATTATAGAGCTAAGTGCAACTGTGAGCGGGGAAACGCGTATATGTATGGGGCAGTGCTCGTCGTGCTTAACATTTCAAAATTTCTCCCATTTGTTCATTACAGAAATTTCCCATCGGCAGAGAGCTGCATTAAGTAAATCCTCGCGGCTACACGTTCGTCGTTTTTCCTTCATTAACCTGCCGCGACTTTTACACTTTTTTATTGCGACGGTCATACAGCCGTCGAGAGTATGCAAGAAACTCAATGCCGTTGATAACTACTTGTTGCAGAACAGTCGTGATTTGCACCTACCACGCGAGGGTGAAATTGCAATTATTCGTGCGGCACTCAGACCGCGTTCGATCGATCGAGCGAGCAAAATCGACAGTCAGCGTAATGTTCGGCGCGGAGTTTTGTGCGTTGTCGGGCGGGCACGAGGGAGAGGGAGAGGCATGCACCGTGTAATTCCGGCGACATAAAACGCGAAACTCTGCTCTCATTAAAACAGGGCACCACCGCGGAAATTTCAGCCGTTGCCACCGTCGACGACAGATCGATCGGTATCAGTACGCCGCGCCTCCCATCCGAGAAATATTCGCTCGCTGGTAATTGGGCCGTAAGTCTTGCGCAAGTATCAGTCGGGATATTGTAGTTGCGACGGCGGCAACGGCGGCGGACTCCGGACACCTTAAACCGATCTGTCGCAAACGCGGGAGATAAGGCCGGCAAAAAGCAGAGTTGCAGTTTTGCGGTGCGATGCTTTACGATTCTGACACACGCAGCGTTTCTCAACCCATTGTGGCGGGGATCGCAATGGGAAGTGGATTTCGGGAACAACATAGTAATTTGTTGAAATGGAGGCAGTCAATGGAATACGTTGTAAAAACGTCGCACCGCATCATAACGCAATTTGCGGGAAAGCAACGCAATTTTGCGTGACGCCTGCATCGCGCGGACTACCGCCAAATATTATTCCGCATGAAAACAACATTTACATCTCAAATTAATCGAATGTAACCGCGTTAGAGAAATCGTCGGAGTGTGTAACGAGTTTTTTTTCAGTACCCTGTTAAAATTGTCGCAACCCCCTCGTGACGTGCATGCACGCGCGACGAGATGTTATTACGAAAATAACGAGCCCTTTTAACCGCCATCGTCCCGTCCAATTTCAGCTACAAGACCGCGTGGGTCGTTTGGCACAATACCGACATTTCGACTCGTAATAATGTACGTAATTCCCGCTGTACTTCTCTTCCGGAGAGGAAAGTTTCACTTTGCCTTGCTTCACCAATTTTTTCAGGAGATCCTTATCCTCGTGCTCTCCCACGCGCAATAAATAACCGTCCGCAAAATCATTTGTCAAGAACATACGTTATTGCGTTGAATTATGAATATTATCGCTACTACTGTTGTACAAGAATTTATTTACCCGTGACGAAATCGGTAAAAATTTATCAGTAATGAGTCACTTTGCTTATCACTGATTGAGCCGCAGGTTTTCAAATCTTAGTCGCCGCAGTAGACAGTTTTTACTTAATTTCTACGAGGTTTAGGTTTTATTGAGGAATATAATAATGCAAAAATGATCATGTTTCTTTTTAATAAAGTAATAATATTTTTAAATTACATTACATAATATCAAAATATACATAATACTTTAAAAATTACATTTGATTCATTAACAATATTGTATAAATAAAAATTTATGACAGTGTTGCAATTAATGTTACTTTGTCATCGAGTCATTCGACAATTTCGTTTTCATTTTTCAATCACGATTTTTACAAAATAAATTCTAGTAAAAATTAAGCGTGACGTTTTCCTATTAAAAATGCGATGTGGGCGATTTTCCAAAGTTTGCGACGAAGACGACATTGAACAGCCTCCCACCTTCCACAGCCTCCCATCGTAACTCATCCGCTCGTGTAGGGTCAGGGGTCGCACTCGGGGCGCGTCCGAAACTCCGGCAGTTACCGAAACCGCTGTCGACATAAATTGCGTCGACCTTCGCCGCGAACGGCGAGAATTTTAGGTTTTGGCATTGGGTATGCTCGATGTGCGCGGTATACTTGGTTAATCGTCACACTCGGCAGTTACATTACCTAATATACGCTTAATTGACCGCTGATTAACACCGAGGCTCGATGTATAGCGCTGTTAAATTATCTCGATTCTCATATCTAGACTCCGTTACTACATCTTTACGAGAAACTGCTGCTGGATGTGGAAATAACGAACGGGGATGAATAGCAACAAAGGATAATTGTAACATTCGAGATAATCCGAGCACTTAGTTATTGCGTACCGAGATAAGATAAAGTTACGTGCTCCACAATAACACGAACGTGACGGACAGTTAGAATGGTACGTGGGGAATATGTTATCGGCGCTGAAAATAAAACTGCGCATTCAGATTGAAAGCTTTTTACTTCTTATCCTAGAGATAAGTATTTCAGTTTTGATGGTGGTTTCGATCACATCGCTGGGTGTACGATCGAGTTGCTCTCGCCGGAGCGACCTCGGCAGCTCGATCGTTAAGATCGAGAAGGCAACAACGTTGCTTCGAGAACGCGAAGACCGATTAGATTTATGGTTTGGCAGTGGCAATTCGCCAAGACGTTTTCACAGTGCATGTCGGCCGACGGTTATAGGGTAAAAGGAAGATACCGGGAGAAAGACCGGTCTTTCGTGGAGGATATCTTCGATGAATCCCGAGAAAATGGAAGGTACTGGGACAGAGCGAACGATCCAAGTATCGGTGTTAATAGTCTGATTCGAAATCGTCGAGATTGAATTTTGAAGATTTTGAAATTCTGTATCTATTTATTAAATTTTTAACTATATCTTTAGATATTTAAATGCATAAAAATTTTCAGATATTTAAAATTTTACGTTTACATAGGAATACAAAAATTTGATCTTTGTTGAGTTGTTACGCGCAACAGTTCAAACAATTTTGAAATTCTCGGTTCACGAGGTATAATTTTCGCTGTCATGCCGTTTCTGGGTATTCTTCGAAAGTTGCGCAGCGTATATTATCAAAGGTGGAAATAACGTCACACACTGCGGTGGAAAACCGTGGGCGATGTTTGACTCGATATTCGAGCGCCGGTATTTTCCATGCTACCGCAAACATTTATTTACGCGCTCGAGGCAACTACGTAAATTAGAGGCTGTTGCTGCTGCTGTTGCTGGCTGCGACCATATTTGAAGTTGGTAATCATAATTATGTTTAGCGCAGGGAAAGTTTACCGCGGCGAATAATTTTGCGTGCTTCGGCCACACGTAAAATATTCCGCTAAACTCCCCTCGGTACATCCTGCCCGCATAACCGAGACCAACGCGCCAATTATTCCTCTCGTGCCAAATTTTCGAGCAAATTGAAAAATAACGATCGCACAGGGGATGATGCGGAATTATTAAAATAAACATGTCTGCGCGGCGGAAATAATCGGCGAATATGAATGCGAATATAAGAGAGAATACTTTTTATTATTCCGGCATTGCTCTCATATAAAATTAGCGGAGTATCTTTATTGACTTATCTCAAGCAAGAATCTCGGCGATGTGCATTATTATCCGTCTATCGCAGCATCTTATAGATACCGGATTTTTGCGTCGTTACACTGAAATCAAATATCCACGGAAGGTAAAGCGAAAGGAGAGCTCGCGAAGGTCGCGGCAAAATGAGCAAGACGTCGCGGTACCTCCCACTTTGTCGAGAAGAAGAAGTCTTCGCGGCGAGCCCGGAGATCCGAGTCGCCGGGCCGAAACTCCACGGCCGATCGTTAAACCTAAAGGATCCTCGACCGCGTTCCGTTAAGCCGTGAAAGGTCACCGAGATCAGTGGCGACGGCGGCAGCGGTAGCAGCAAGCAACAGCCATCACCGAAAATAAATTCCGGGGAGATAAATCCCGCGGGCGTGGATAACGTCCGCGCATTCCGAGAAAGAAACTGTGACCGATTGGTCGGGACTCGCGCGCGAGATTTTCGAGCGCCTCGTAAAAGCGTCTGATTCACTGCGGACGTCCGATTCCGCGAACGCGCGCATAATTCCGCGCGGGATCTCCTCGCGTCCTCCCCGCTTGTCTCTCACGCTCGCGCATTCCCGAACACAAGCGTGTATTGTGCACACGGCGAGCGGGGGATTTGCGAGGTCCAAATCTAAAGAAATGCGACGCGAATGGACTTTATTGCCCGGCGAGATGTCGCGCGCGGGACTTTAGAGGACCTTAAGATACACGTATTTCACGCCCACGAGATTTCCACCGACCGCGCGAAAAAAGACGAGAGAATGGTCGAGGGTAGTAAAAGAGGAGACCCACGTCTCGTTGGAGTCCTCGTTAACGCAGGAGAATTCGTTCGGGCCGTTAATTCCTTTCCAATGACGCGATCGATGGATGGCAGGCATTTCTCGCGCACGAAAACACGATGTAAACCGCTGCTTAAACATTTAATGCTAATTTTCATATTACCTGGGAATGAAGCAGTAATTTCCACTGATGTACATGTTATTAGTCACGGCAATTTTTTAAACGATAATATATTAAAGTACTCTTACTATGTTCTTCGAAAGCGCATACGCGCGCCATGCGTACGCCGCGTTTATTAAAATCTTTAACAAACTAGCGCTTAACTCGTTGCGCCGTCAGTGTGGTATGCAGTCTGCCATCCGTGCGAATATCCACGCATCGCAGTTGGTTAAAAAATTAGCGAACGATCCCGTTGCGAGCTACCACGTTGCAAGCTCGTATGTCGTACGTGAGCTAATGACGATTCTAGGAGTACGCTGCTCTGAAAATTTGCATTGCACTTTGCATAATTTCCCGAGGCGAGGAATAAACAGCTAGCGTTAAGACGGCCAATTCCTCGGGCGACGTGCGAGAAAGAAACGAGCGATCTAAGAGCGCAGCTCCTCTGAATATTATGAGGCGTCTCGTTCCTGGATCCGGTCGCGATCTATTGACGATCGAGACATTCAATCTGATGTCTTCTCTTTCCAATTCATTGCGCTTTGAGAATGATATACGTAGGCTTCGTCCTTAATTTAATCTACCTGAACTTTAAATGGCGTAACATACTGTGGATTTCTTTAAATATGTTTCCTTTCGATGTTATCTTTCTGTATATCGCATTTTATTAGATTTTTCATTAACTATTTCCGCGGAGGTAAATCTTTTATATTAAATTTTTTTATAAGTTACCTAAAATTCTTCCAATAACAATGTTATTGTTCTTCATTTCAATACTGAAATCGAAACGCGATACTAAAAAGAGGTATGCTCCTCAAAAGGTGCCATCGATTGCTAGCACTATACTGAATCCAAGTATAACTTTTAACGGGCAGCGCGAGCAGCAATAAAGGCAACATAGCCGGGGCCTTTTTTCCAAGAGAAATAAAAGGGCATAATGTATTGGTGCATTGGGAAGCCGCAGGCTACTGCCAGCCCGCGAACGTAAAGTTCGAAGACACGTGTGCGATGAGTAAAAAGTAGATTATACGCGCCTCGTGGTGATAAAAGTTCAAAGTGAGGCAACAGAAACCCGTATGGGCAACTGGCCGAACGTTCTTTTATCGACGAACCTATAGCAAATCTATCGATTTCTCTGTCTATCTGTCCTATTGAACATCTTCGTTTTAAGAAAAAAAATGACGAGTTTGAAATTACAAACTATATTAAAATCGTAGTTATTTAAATTTCGTTAAAATAGATTTTATTCACTTGCACGGTATTAGTTACATTTATTCATATATAAAAAGTATGAATATATTTAGACGTGCTAGAGTAGGTGTATGTACATACACATTAATCTGTTATTGAATATTTCACAAATAAATTCCGCATATAATATTTTCTCATACAATATTTGCAAAATATGACTTCTGTAGTATATTAAACAATGAAACTGTCGAGTAAGTGAATTATCTCGTTATTAGACTGTTTTATGGATTGACAGAATTCAAAATAGAGGAATTTTCGATGCAATCGAACAGGAGGCAAAGCAGAATCGAATAAAGGCTGAAGATTCTTTGATCGGACGGTCTTCAAAGAGTAGCGAGATAAAAGACGTTCTCGTAACTGTCGCATCTGTGTCGTATCAACGACGGTAGTGCGGTATCTCACGAGTCGCTTTCTGTAACGTGTTCCGAATTACCGTGCTTTCTCGCGCCATCCACCGTCCTGCTTCTACCGTGGCCTGAAATATTTTGAAACGTCTCCAGCATAAACTCCAGCGTGAGGTGTCAGTCCGCGTGAAAAATTAACGCCGCTCGCGACTACGCGTAAAAGTTAACGAGATTACGTTTCCTGCGCGGAAGTGACTAAAACGATTTATTCGCGTACGCCAGCGGTTTGCGAGCAGTCCTTTACTTTTACGACGATGACGCGTAAAGGAACTAAAACGTGGCGACACGCATAGGTATTACATTACGCGCGGTATTGTCCGAAAAATTTTTATATTTTACTCGCGTGTGTAAGCGCGAATGGAAGCGCGAGCTTTTGCGTTCATATGCAGAGACAGAGGAAAAGGTAGAATGATAGATGAGTAATTTTAACATATTTCCGATTATTTTTCGTCAATTGTAAAGTTCATTTAAAAAATTCAAACATTTAGATATTCTGGTATTAAAAGTTTCTATTAATAGTAGATAAATAATTTGGAGTATTAAATTCATAAAATTTGATTTAGGTTTCAGAATTCTCAATGTCTTAAATTGAAAATATTTTAAAAGACATAGAAAAGCATTGTTTTTCAGCGGAGGCTTTGGCGATCGTCGAATTGACAGTTTTCATCTCTCGAGATGTGATGGAAGGAAGGTTTTATCGTCGTAGCATTTTTTCGTGACGAAACCTGCGCAGAGAAAAATCTCTCTCCCTTTTTTTTTAGAATCACAAGCATAACCGACCGATCCCATTGCAGCACCCTTAAACAGAGTTGCCCTTTATCTGTATTTTATAGCTAAAACGAAGAGCGGAGGCGTCAGAGTACTAACGTTTCCCCCATCTCGCCCTTCCACTTTTAACTCTCTTTCTTCAAGGCGCCGCGTTTGCACAGCTAGTCCTTTACCCAGTTTTCAATGTGCCGAATCTTGCACGTGCTCGACCCACAAGCTCGATGACGTATTTTTTAACTGCCGACGACACAAATAGTCTAATCTACAGCGCTATTACCGCTCCTTTTATAGCGCATAAATCAGATCAACCGAAGTGGAGTCGCGGCCCGTGTCTAATCTGCTCCCTCGGTCTGCGATCCGTCCCTTGCCCTTCGATCCGTCGTCACTTTACTCGGCCGTTCGATAAAAGGCTCGGACGATACAAAGATGAAAACTCTCCCTCTCCCCCTGGACTATAAAAAAAATGTACAAAAAAATCACTGGTGCCCTACAGCTGCACCTAAATTCATCTATATTCTCAAAAACAAAATTAAAATAAACTTTCTTTACAAATCCAATAACTATTGCTTAATCCAGGAATAGGAGTTAATATTTTTTGTAAAATTATTGTATCAGTTGAGAAGTTATTGTGAAATAATTTATTTGAATATGGCGTGGTAGATGCAATATATAAACGTTATTGTTCTTCTTAAATTGTTTTCGCAAAAGTGATAAAGTACTTCGCATCCTATGTGAAACGAGCGTGGATTGCGGTCCGTTGCTCTTTTCCTTCTCGTGAGTAGGTCTTGCAGACCGAGGACCTTCTTGCTCGTCGTGCTTGTGCTCGAGGAGATCCTCGGGACCACGTTTCTACGTTGATTGATCGCGTTTGCTCATCGCGCCGCTTTTCTGCCCGAGTCTAATGTTCTTTTTAATACCTGTTTACAACTAGCTGCGTGCTCTCTCTCTCGTGTTTTCTACGTGACTCCATATTTGGGATTGAACGATATGAACAGTACGGAAGAGATGCAGTACTATACAGTACTGTAGATGAGAATCATTAGAAGTGTTAATAGTATAAGACACTTTTTCGTTTTTTGAAAATTTGAAAATGTTTAATTCAAAATTTTTTATAATTCTAAACTTTGTCAGGGAATTAGCAATTAAATTTTTAGCTCACATTTATGTAGACTTAATTACGATCCTGATGTAAAGTTTTACATTTTTCAAAAATAGTATATTGTAAAATACTTACACTGGTCGTTACTTTACTAAGAAAGAATCTATTAATCAGTACATTATTTTACATTAACTGATAATTTATAAGAGATATACATCTCGAGATACTAAACCACCCACTTTGATATATCTTTTTAATTGTCATATCCGTTTTATATCTTGTCGTTCACGCTTTTATTGCAAGACTTTAGACTGCTTCGCGAGTTTCAAATTAAATTTTGCTATTGGAATAACGCAGACATCGTGTCGCGGAGGATGAATGTATATAACATATACTATTAAACCAACTGGCTCTTCCAGTTCTTTGCCGAACCATAATAAAACATCTATCTATCCGTTTAGCGTTTTACGAGCGTGTCCCTCGCGCGTCACGCAATCCCAAGCGACGGAGAGTCCTTAAAATCGCAGTTCGAAACTCGTAGACCGCGTGCACATCGGTGAACGAGAACTTTGAGCTATGAATTTACAAATTATACGTAGTAAAGAGTAAATTATTTTTCAAATGAAATCAAAATGCACGTAATGAAACCAAAGTCGCGTCATATAATTTAAATTATATTGAAATAGTAAATATCTATCATCTATGAAAAAATGTGCGTGTATCTTTCACTTTTAAATCATTCATAAAATCAATATATTCTATAAATGCATTTTGAAATTATCCCGATGGTATATTCATCAATGAAATTGGGTATTATTATCTCCGCACGAGAACTCATTGCTCACCGATGTGCAGGCGGCCTACGGCTGCTGCACTTTTCGCCGGGCGTTAGAACGACGCGACGCGACGGTCCGTGCGTTGGTGTCGGTAAATCTTTTCTGGCCATGCAGGCCGCGACACGAAACGGCGTGTCAAATGCGGGAAAAGAGCTCGCCAGGGCCATAAATGCGAGGAAAGAGATCCTTTTTGTGCGGTCGAGATACACGCACGCATATACTGCGCTACAGTCTCGGCGACGAGGCCGCTCGCGCCCGGTCGTTGCGGCCTATCCGGGACGACCGCAAGCGGAACACCGCAGAGTTCCTGGTACCCCGGGCGAATGCACCGCGCCGTCGACGCGCCGTTGTTCGGGGGGACTTCGAGACAGGCGTCACTGACCGAAAAAACTCATTCTTTCTCGCAGCAAAGGAGCAGAAAGCAGAAAGCCGTGGCGGTGTGGCGCGGCGCGACGCGGCACGGCGCACCGCGGTCCGCTCGTAAAAATATTATTTACGTCCGTCACGATGGCCGCCCGATCGCGCACCGCTTTGCGCCACGGCCGCTCTTCGTCCTGATTCTTCCGCGCTCCGATATAATGCACGCTGATGGTGTTCTTAATTCGCCACGATATCTAAAGTTTTGTCCGCACTTTACGCTTTTGGCGATTAGCCTGAGTGAACCATGAAAGAGAAAATAAATAAATCGTTTATTTTATACTTTTACAAATATACTAAAAACACGAAATAAAATTTTCATTTACTTTCAGATTATGTGAATGTAATTGGTCAATTATATGAATAATATTTAGATGTTAATTATCTTGAAATAATTTGATTATTGGATCTCTATATCCATAATGCAGATCATGTATATAATTTATGAAATTATTTGTACAGAGATCTGAAAAACAAAAAAAATTATTTTCTTGAGTATAGAGATTTTTATCTACTTTGTTATATCTAGACTATCCGTTTGTTCTTGCGGGCTTTGAGTATTTTAAATCCGTGAGAGTCGTTAGTGCATTTCTGAATCCATCGCGAGACGTCGAACTGAAACCTGGGATGTCTACCTTGTCGTCGGGGAGATTTCTAAACCGCCGAATAGCGGTCACGTATTCAAAGGGCGTTCACTTCGAGCCTCTTCGTGAAGATAAGGGAGGGGAAACGATAGTAGCATGGGGAACAGGCAAAAGAGAGACCGACAGTGAACGACCGAACGAGGAGAAAGAGTGCAACGACACGGTATGGTAGCGAGGAAAGCAGGCAACAACGACGACGAAGACGACGACGACGACAACGACAACGTAGAAGAAAACGAAGAGGTGGAGGCCGCCGATGGAGCCGAGGAACGAGCTCGGCCGCGCCCGGGGGAGATTATGATAATGCCAGCAGACGTTTCGGGGCCGTAAAAATAATATGATGGTGTCTCGGCACGGCTACCGGGTACTTTGGCCGCTCGCGTGCACGGTGATTCATTCCGGCGCGATAAAAAGCGACGTGACTCAAACTTCAACCGAAGAGAGGTACGTGGGCATACACGCGCACCTCTCTCTTCCGCTTTCTTTCTTTCGTCTTCTTTCTCTTTCTCCCCTTTTCTGTTTTTCTCTTTCTCTTTCTTCTCTTTTTCGCGAAGCCATTCGCGGACGCATCCGCGTTCGCGCCCGAAACTGCCCGCAAGAAGAAGTCCGACCGTCCAACTTCCTCGAGAGTTTTCGACGCTCGCGAAATTGCGGCTTATTTTGAGCCTGGGATTAAAACCGGCACAATTTCGCTAAGCCTGCAATCGATGAAATTTTCAATTTCCGTTGTGAACGTTATTCAAAGATCGAAGATGTTAAGAAGAATATTTTAAATTTGCATCCGGCCATACCAATAAGAAAGTTCTTTAAAA
Source organism: Tetramorium parvispinum (assembly GCA_011638315.1). Taxonomy (NCBI): domain Eukaryota; kingdom Metazoa; phylum Arthropoda; class Insecta; order Hymenoptera; family Formicidae; genus Tetramorium; species Tetramorium parvispinum. The sequence continues at coordinate 18,301 of VBVR01001382.1, read as the reverse complement.
TTCGATTTTTAAAATTCTTTTTACGATCTAGTATGGAAAATATAATAGTTTGGTTGATTTGAATAACTGCGTCAGAATTAATAAGAATATTAAGGAAAGATGTTTATTGTGACATTGACAAATTTTATGTAAATGCATAATTCATAATGTCGTACTTTGCGTCAGTATATCAGTCGGATTATGTCAATGTGCTCGTAAATGTAGAGAATCATCAAAATGTTGAAGGATAAAAAAGGAAGGCGAAGAGAAACTAAAAATAATTAAATCATTGAGGCTCCTGTTTAATTCTTCCTTAAGATATTTATTTTTATCTACAAATCGCAGATTAGCGATGGATATCTGAGATTTTTATGAAAATAATGCTTTCTCTCGTGAAAGGAACTCGCGGAAAGGGACGAGGGGCTCTATTATGCTAAGGACACCACTCGATAATCGTATACGGCCGTAAATGTCGTTTATTTTCAATAACCGACTTCATCGATAAAGGTCGGGCGCAGTCGCCGTCGTGTTACGACATTTTGCGGGGTCCATTCCGAGTATTTACTCACTCGTGCCGTGACAATTCACGGTCTTAGCGTCTTTCGAACGAGCGATGGATTTTTATGACGCGTATTCGTTCTCCTCTCCTCGCCTCGAGGCAGGAACGATCGCGTCGACGTTGATTGCTCGATAAAAGTGACGTCGGCCGTTTGGCGCGCGGTAGTAAGTGTCTCGCGCGATCGCGATATGACGCGAAATACGAGGCAAAGAGCGATCCTCATGCCTCGCCGGCGCGAAAAAGCCGATGCGCGAAAACGATCGGGGATAATGGCGAATCGGATTTTACGTGTAAGGGACATGGAGAAGTTCGCGCCTGTGTGCGCGCCACATGCCAGCGGAATGATCCTTGTTAACCCCTTGGCTGTTGCACGGCCACGCGTATCGAGAATGCATACATAAATTAAAGAATTACGGAATTTCTTACGATGTTGCCTCACGCGAAGAAGGTTGCTTTCTCTGCGAAGGTGTTTGCGTTAAACCGTTCAGGAAGTGGATCAACGAGATAATCTAAAAAATTGATACAATTTTATTTTTAATTGTTAACTATAGATAAAAAAATATTAACATGTTTTACGATATTTAAATGTGATTTAAATTGAGTGGTTTTAGAATCTGGAGTAAACTACATCTGAAATACTTTCTAACTGAAGGAAAAAGTCTGATAAACCATTCTGTATTTTTCGAAAAAAGGTAGATTATGATGAACGGCGCCAGACTCGACAGATTAAACTCGCAGTGGACGCGTGATTTGTACGTACATCGATTTTCAGTACGAGCCGCGAGGCGCTGTTATGGACGAAACTGGGCCCATAATTACGGGCCGGTTCACTTACACGCGGTACCGCTATTTTTGCCGTACATCGGATAAGTGCTCGCGACCTGCCTCAAACAAGCCCGATATTTCAAGATTTAAAGATCCACGAACAATCGCATGGCTTTCAAAATTTATTCAATCAAACTTTTGGAATAGTTTGACTGTATAAAAAAATTTTAATTAGAATTTAATCTGCCTTTTATCTGCTTCTCTAAAAAAATAATTTCGTTAAATTTTTATTAACCATCGCATTGGACTCATTTACGGAATATATTAAATTTATTTAAAATTTCTTGGGAGAATAAAAAGTTTAATCACATTCAGGATTGATTTTTTTTTTACCAGCTTTATTTCGAGACGTTCTCAGACGATGCATCGAACAATTTTAAAACGTCGAATTCGCAAAGGGGTAACGGTAGATACTTCTCGCAGCACGCCCAGTGAATTTACGAGAGGAAACGCGGCCTCGGTTATTTGTCGACGACTTCGGCATTTATTTTTCTTGTACCCGGCGGGTATTTCCTTCGTTATGCCCACCGTCCCCAGTGTATTTCTGCCGGTGCTTTTCCGCGGTGCGTCTGCGCCACGCGGTGCGATGAAAATTCACGGATGCACTCGGCTGCCGGATGCAGTTTGCATAATGCGGTAGTAACTTATCGCGCCTGCATATCGTTGCCGGGACGCGGCTTGACCGCGAACACTGCGGGACATCGTCCGATTTTTTCGCGCGATAGTTCCATAAATGGTAACGTGGTGATTAGCTGCTTACGACCCAGCGGCTATACAGGACGTTCTAAAACAACATGCTAATATCACATGCAAATATCGCCCTTTATATTTTTTAATTCATTTTGATTGGATCTTAGATTAAAAATATTCTGAAAATATTCTATCAAAAATCTTCGTAAAAAATATTGCATGTTTAATATGGAAAATTACGAAAAATTTTGAATAATTGGAATTTAATAATATTCTTGTTAAAAAAAACTATTCTCTCTTTCTCTGTTATATCTATACCGTAAAAACATGTTAATTAAATTTGTTAAATTAAACGTTATTTGGAATATATTTCTTCAATCGGAGAAATATCGTTTATGCATGAAGAGTCCTGTATCTTCGCGTGCACCACAACGCGCGCGACGTCACGAATAGCCTCGTTCGTTCTCGGCGATGGAGATCGATTTTAATGGCATTATACGTTACCCTTGACGATCTGCCACACGGAATTTCAAGTACGAGAGCCGCGCGAGAATGTCGCGAATTATCCTTCTCCTTGCCCGGCCGCCAGCCGCGGCTCGTACGAGCGATGTCCTTACAATCGCGCGCTACGTTCGTACAATCGCTTCGTGAGAAGAGCCATATTATTCCGGACGGCCTCGAGACACATCGTGCGAATACCGTGACTGCGATACGGACGGAACTAAATCGTTTTCCGTAATGGCGGTAATTATGCGAGGCATTCTTCCATTAGAAGTTTTTCAATTACGGCATTCCGCGGGGCTTCCGTTTATAAGAGGGACCTCCACGCCGCTGAGAGCAACGGCGAATTTTTCTGATGGACAATCTCCCCGGGAATTGCGTTTGACTAATCATCTGCGATATACGCGCGACATCCCGTAAACATTGATACGTTATTACGGTTGATTTTACGACCACGTAAAGCGCAACGACGTATCTTGCGCACCGTAGGCATGGAAGACACGCGAATTGGTTGTAAATTCTACAACCGCTGCACTATTATAGTAGCTCGTTGTTTAATTAATTTGACCACCGGAATAAACATGATTTCGCCTAATTGACTATCGTATAAATGGATATTGCTCCTCGGAAATGCAATTTAGTAACATGACATTTCGGATTCGTTAAAATTGATGAGTTTGTTTTAATAATTATGACGGTAATGTACTTTAAAATATACTTTGAAAGCTTATAGACATAGTGCTATGTTCACTGTACAGATACGAACACTGTTAATATTACTTTCAACTTTATATTTTATCAATTTCCAAAATGATATGACTATTAGATGATAGGGATTATTAGAGTTTTGCATATACTTATACTATTCATACACTGAAAAAAATTCTGGTTAAAAACGGACGAATCAGAAAATCTTGTAGGATTGATCAAACATTCTGATTATTATAATAGAAATTCTGGTTACTATAATAGAACTCAATACTTTATAACTTATAACAATCATAATTCCTATTATAATAATTAGAATATTTGATTAATCCTACAAGATTTTTCTGATTTGTCCATTTTTAACCAGAATTTTTTTCAGTGTATATATATATCTATTATGCTATTTTCAACGTTGACACGATAAATGCGATGGTTTTATTTACATTATGTATTAACAATCATTCTTCTGAATTTATAATTAATTCAGCATTGTGCTAATTCGATCATTTATCTCAGCGCGTTTCATTTCGACGATACGATGAGATTAACTTTTTCTTCCCCCAATACATCCTAGTTTGCTCTCGCGAATATCCCTCGCGTCGCGGCTTTCCGACGCTCGTGCACCCTCTGTGCCTGCTGCACCCACTTTCGTTTTCGTTGTCGATTGTGGATTTGGCAAGCCCAAGTGGCGTCGCTCCCACGCGACAGGACACCATAGGGACACCCGGGGATTCGATGGATGAATTATTTACCCGATTATGTCGCAGCGTAAAGGTCTCCCACCCTGCACGAGCTCCAAGGCCACGCTGCATTATTAACGCGCATTACAACGAAGCAAAAGCGTCGCTCCTCGCAGCAGTCTTTACCTGAGACAGGCAAAGCGGGTGCGTTTTACGGGGTCTTCTTTGACGGATTACTGCCTGGCGGTATCCGAAAGCGGATAATTCCTCGGCAACTATTCAGTATCCATTTTACAATGCCATTTACTGTGTTTGAGTGACGGTAGTGCCGCCATAAATCTCGGCATTCTCGAATCCGTAGGTTCTTTTTGGATTTTCGAAAAAATCTTAAAAATACAGTAGTTTTATTGCAGCGATAGTGTCATAGTATACGTCGAATTTTTCAGAGTATTTGCTTTTTTTACATTTTTTCTTTCCTGTGAATTTACCATGTGTTAACAAACGCGTCCGATAGTCTGACCGAAGGTTAGTAGATAATTCCTCCTGAGGATTATCTATTATCTCCGCTTCCTTGGTAGTTTCTGTCGGGATTACGTATAAACCTCTTTGCTACTGCTCCCTTCTCACCCTTCCGCCTCTTTAGTTACCCTCACAAGGGACGTTCTCGCGGGATTTTCGATAAGGTCTTAACCTTTCTTCTTTCCTTCCTTCCGTTACTTTCGCCGAATAAGCCGTTCTTCTTCATTCCGTTTACCGAGCAAGCCTTGCTCGTAATTCGTACCATCGATTCCAATAGCGTAACTCAGTTCGGTTCCGCTTTACATCCCCAGCAATATGATCGCTCAATTATTTTGCAATGTCGCGTCGTAATGAGAAAAAGTCTTCATTTTTTTTTCGACCAAGTAACGGCAATTTTGCGAATCTGTTTATTCAGTAATAGTCAGTGGTTTATTCAAAAACTCGCCTTTTTGACTGGTCCCCTTTCTCGCTATAAATTATATGACGCATAGCACGACAAGGCAGGCTTGGAAAACGGCGCGCCTTATTACCATCATTCGTTTTCGTTAACGCAAACGTGGCGCCGCGGTGGAGGAGATTTTCACGCTTGACTTTCGGGGTTTTCGTTACGGGTGATTTGTTTTCGCGCGGTACAATCTTGCATTTTGCATCATGCTGAATAAACATATATCCCGGGAATTTTAGATGATCCATGATCATTGACGTGGAAACAATTAAAACTCATTCAGAAAACTCATTTGTTATGAGACGTATATTTTATTTGAAACTTTTTTCTATCTGCAAGATAGAATTAATGGCAATTTTTATTTCCTAGAAGAGATCTTTTAGTATATATTTCATGAAAAGCATATAGAACGAGTATTACTTGTACAAATCTGTCGGGTTTAACAACTTTTACTTATTTGTTACGGAATCCTTGATTCATCTGGATGAATAAAGAGATCGTTTCCCCCGACAAAGACGAGAGGCAAATTAACGCGAGCGCAGTGACTGTGCGGAATATCCGCGCGCGCGAGTTTAGGCGAGACTTTAGCCGAATCGTTTCCGGTAAATTTCCCTCCGACCGATAGGCCGCCGGTATGCTTCGGCAGATCGTAGCCAGCCCGATATCGGAACTCGCGCTTCGGAGCACACGCGACTTAACCGTCCGGAAAATTTTTAAAATATCGAGCGTCGTCGAGCGGCGCGCGTCCACTCGGCGAACGATCCCGGATTCGAGCGGGTAAAGACGAATTTACACGGTTCACGCCGAGCGATCGCTCTAGATGAGTCACGCAAAGAGAGAAAAAGAAGAGACAGATAGTCCATTTGGATCAACTATCTTTTTTATCCAGATATATAATGTAAAATGTGCACAAAGTATCCTTAATTAAACCCGCCGGCGAATCATTCAGAGCAAATTGGATAACCATGGACTCTCCTTCTGTCACTGTTGAATGCGAATAATCCTTCTCCAGCTCTATTCGTTTTTTCTTCATTCCCTACAATTCGTAAAAGTGACGCGACGCGTCTGTCAAAAACGGGCCGCGAGCAAATTTGCCTTAAACGGCGAAAGCGAGAGCAACACTATTCATACGACGAGAATGTCGCATAGTTGCCCGATTACCAGCCATCATCCCGAACACGAGAGAAGAGAGACGCGGCAAGTTTGCTCGTAAAACTCCTTCGACCGACTACTTTTATGCACCCTGTCCCCCTTGTTCCCTCGCGCCTCACCTCGCCGTTCCCCCTTTCACGAACGCCATCGTGTTACAGGAGGGAGAGAGGGTCTACGTGGAGTTGCAGTTCCGTAATTACCGGCTGCAGTTTTGCAAAATCAAAAGTAACGAGCGCAAATCCCTCCTCTCCCTTTCCCTTGCCACTTTAGGGCCGCAATTAAACCCTTTTCGGTAGCCGGGCGTCTATAGGCGCGATTCCGCGCGAATGCGCACGTCGTGACGTCGCGCTCTCTCGAGGGTCCATTTCTAAAAATACTTTGCCCGTCAAAGGTTGCGCATGCGTTATCCTTTGATTCTTTCTCGTTTACCTTCGTCCCTTTGCTTTTTTTCTCGCGAAATTTCGGTGTGCGACTGTTGCGGGCTGCAAGTCGTACGCCTTTTTTTTAACGCAGCTTTCAAAAGCCGCGTAGTAATTATTAACCGCCTGCAACGAGCACGACTTAATATGTAAGCACTACCTCCCGCGTACTAATTAATCCCTTCTTTCTTAGCACAGCCACGCGGCTACGTATTAAAAAATATTTGAACAGAATGACTGACGCCGTGCGTGCAGAAACGGGCGAATTCAGTTTCAAGTAATGAGTACATTAATTCCCAAGTAGCACCTAATTAAAGACGTTTTCATGTATTTGCTTTTAACTTGTGCCCCGCTAATTTTATCTGATGATAAAATGAAATTAAAATACAGCGTGCACTGAGTTATACTAATAAAAAGAAGTTTCACCATCCGCCGTATTGAAATTAACTTTGCAAAATGAAAGAAAGAGAACATTTAATTATAAGTATATATTTCATTATTCTTTTAATAATTAATATAATTATATAATTTAAAGAAACAAAGCACAGTATTCTATAAAAAATTTTTAATAAATCAAATTTTTACATAGTTGAATACTACATATAATAATTTTATGTTGTTTGTTAAGAAAATATTGTTTTTTGCTTAACCATTATTTTAAATTATCTTAAAATTTCTTTCAAAGTTCAATTGAAATCCCATTATAGAAGCAAATGAATGACAATAATTAAATTCTAAAAAGTGTCGAGCGAGAAATTAAAATTGCCCGAGTGTATTTGATTGGACCCTCTTGTCCCCTATGAATGCACGCGAGAGATGTGTACATACCGGATGCTACCCTTCGCGCACAAACCAGAAATATCCAGCGGTGAACCGCATATGTGCGTATCTGGGTCTAAGAAATCAGCTATATTCGTCCGTTCCTCTCGCGTACTACTCGTTGTACGCGTACGTGACCTTACCATGGGGACGGTAATATTAGAAACTCCGACGTGTGTCCGCAGATACTGACGCTTGAACGAGCATCAGCGACAACTTGCGGTCGCTCAGATGTCCCTCGTGCATACCAATGGTCAGCAAACAAGGTCTTCATCCAGAATTAATTGCGCCCAGATCGTCCGATCAGTTGAGGATTTAGAGATACGGTGTTAGTCTTTAAGATAATCGAGACAAACCGCAAAAGAATAAGTGAAATAATAATTTGAATCTTTATTTTGTATGTTTAGTTTCTCAATCTTTTTTATTTTCTGTGCTACTAAACTTCTTTTAAATTTTTCTGGTTTCTATCTCAAAAAACTTTTTTCGAGGTAGAAAGAGCAGTTAATTAATGTGTAAAATAAAAGAAGTAGGCCTCTTTTGAGAATAAGTGGAACGAGTTATGTATTTTCGTGTAATCGGTTACGTATCAGATTTATTTGATTGAAATTAAAGAAGCTTGGTGTAAACGATAACAATTTTCTCATTTGCATTCTTTCAATTTAGCGTAACTTATTGCAAACTTAAAAAATCGGGCTGTACCAAATCGAGTGTGGTCCTTTTTCCCGTGCGATTATAATTTTGTATCAATTTCGACTTTATTAAGTTTACTCACGCCAGCCTTACGCGGCCGGTCAGATCAACGCACACATTTGATAGTTAATAATGGTGGATAAGAATTATAAGTTTTATGCATCCCAGCTTTTAATTATTACGCATATTTACGTGCCTGTTGCCGTGAATGTTAATTGCAACTCGCGCTCGTACCAAGAACAACATTTCCTTCTGACCGACTGTATACACGGCCGCGCTTTTTAATTATCACGTACACGATGATGTGAGGCACACAGATATACAACGCCGGAATAATTAACGAACTCGCGAAACGTCTCGTTCGTCTCGATAGTCGCGGCGTTCTCGTTGCAATATCGCGGAATATTCAGGATAATTAGCAAGAGCCAAATTATTGGCGCACCTGGTTTGCACGACAATCAGAAATGCCTCGTTTCGTGCTCGACAGCAATCGTCAATAATTCACAGACTAATACGTTCGAGGTAAAACATACTGAAACCTAGGAACGAAGTTATTTCTGCGGATCGTAATTAAGTACAAATTGTTCCCGGGCGATTAAGTAATCGTCTAAGTGGGGGGTTAATTTCGGATTAATGCCCGCTCATTAATTTTGATAGTCAAGCGCAAACTACGTGCATTCTATACGGCATAGAACGAAATGAAACTGACGCTAGAGAGAGAACACAAGAGGGAAAGTTTAAACATAAAATAGCGGCGTACGATAAAAGCCAATATGTGCAGGATTGTATGTGCGATAAGGAAACTAGCTGTCGTGCGCCGGGACTACGTTCAACGCCAAAGTAATTCCTAAATATCGTCAGTGCAATCTGATAGAGCGAAACACGTATTAGGGAGACACCGATTTCCTCTAGCGATCCCGATAAGCGTGAATAGCGCCGATTACAATTGCGCGAATTGCCTTACCTCGTAGTGCAATCTTCGAGATCGTGGGGAAGTGTATCCAGTACCGAGTAACTGGATCCAGCAGTAACGTCTCCGGGGTCTACAAACATTACAGCTCTTAGCAGGATATCCGGGCACAATTAATGAAAGTCAAATTATCGGCACGAGAGAGCCGCGCGGCAGCTCGAATTATCGTCCCCGCCGCGGCGTTCAACTCGGACTATTAACAATTTGCCCGTTAATGAGACGCGGAGCCAAGCTAGGTGTGCACCGGAGGCTACGAAGTCGCTCTAAACTACCGGATTTACGGTCAGCCGTCTGCTAAACGCTCCGCGTAAACAGGCCGTTAGCAGTGGCGTGGCGAGAACCTCATTTTCGTTTTCACTTCCAAATCTTTCCCTTTCATTTTCGACTATCAATTTTTCGATTATACTTATTATGTTATAAATATATTCCGTAAAAAGGGAGTATCAATAAATGGACATTATAGGAATACAAATTCAAAAGGCAAAATTTATATTATATAGACGCATATTTCTTTAGGAAATAATAGAAAAGAAGATGTAAAAACCGCAAGGTATTTATTTTCGATTAAAGGCTCGTTATTTTAAATTTTAGTTTTTAAATTCTGAGAATCTTTATGCTAATTTGAATAAAATGAGGCTAATTCTTTAACTTACCTAATCTGCATTACTTTATCTCTACTTTCTTCCGTAACTACGCCATTGCAATAAGCAAGATATACACAACTCTGCACGCAGCCTTAACGTTTTCCTCGGTTGTATGATCAGCGGCCGATCGACTAATTGCCAGTAACATCGTGTGATGAAGTCAAAAGTCACATATTTCGCCTATTACACCATGTTTACTCGCGCGAGCAAAAGGATGGGGTGGCCAAGAGGATATCGGGGACGATGGGTGGGTTCCGTCGAATCGAGATTACGAAATTATGATCATGTATATATTACTCGTCGTTTGCACGCTCGTTTTCCTCGCGCCGAAAGTCCCGACAGTCACGCGAAACGCGGATTTGAGCGCGCGATTAATGCGCTGACGTTTCGCGGATGCATTCTTTTCGACACTCGAAATTTTTTAGGCAATCCCCCTAATCTGCGAGGCTCGTTTTTTGCTTAATAAACGGCTTCGATAAATCCTCATTCACAATTGGCACAATTTCTGCCTCTTTGAGGCATATTTTAAGTATTTATTTAATAATATAATAAACAGTAATCGTAATTTAAATATTTCAAATATATATAATAATTTTTATCAATTGTTACAATATAATCAATATCTATACTCATTTACAATAATTGATGTGAAATATAATCTACCATATCTGTAGAGGTAGGTATACTTGGAAGAGAGTAAGAGAGAAACAAAGTATAGAAGGTAAAACGGACAGACCTATCATCGAAAATTGAGCTCACGATTATATACCGGTTTCGATCCCTGGCATAAACGTGCCACTGATGATTGGCATAAACGCGACTCCTGGTCGAAAATTCGGCAAGCCGTCCCGAAAGTTCCGTCGACACGCTCGATCGCGCCGGGATACTCGCGCCGCTTGAGACGCAACCGGTTCCCGGCGAGATTACGGTCGACCAGTAATTCCCGTTTAAATCAGACTCGTCGATTACAGTCGATCGGTACTACGATTAGACGGAAATCGCGGAATATCGGATTACCCTTAACCGCATGCTCCTCATACCGCTAATAAATGTCTGAAGGCTACGCACACCGCGCAGCGGCATTTCGAGCCTTGCTCTCGTATATGACGTCGGCCGTCATACAGAGCGAACAATTAGCACGACTGATTTTTCGTCCGACCTAGTCCCGGATCGTTATCTTTTATTGGGAGAATTTATGAAATAGGTTTTTCTTTTTTTTTTTGTCGCGAAACCGGCCGAATGCAAATTAATCGGCGCCGCGGCGACTTACGCGCACGTTCCTACGCGTGAATAATACGTTTTGGACCGCGGTATATTTTACACGGTGTTGCGTGCTCTCGTCACATTCGTTTTGCAAGAGCTATTAGAATATAGGGTTGGGCGCGCCGATCGAATGAATCTCGATTCGAATCGGTGCCATTCCCGCTCTCGCCCGACGCCCGGTATGATTTAACCATATCATTTTCGTCGCGATGATCGATTGCGATACGTTCGGCTTATCGATCGCGAAATGATTAACTCCCTCGTTTCCAACGATGTATGGAGCTAAGTATGAGGAGTATTTATAGTAGGTATCCCTTTTTCTTAAGAGGAAATACGAAGCCTAGAGTTACAGGCAGATTTATATTTCTCTTTGTTTCTGTACATGTATATTTTATTTAATCAATTCGTATAATTATAGAATTATAGGATCTGAAGATTAAATGTTTCATATTGTGACTTTAAAAGAACTCGTAGTAAAGCTAAACGTATAATAAATGTAATAATATCAAATCGCTCGGTTTTATCATACAATTGACTTCAGGCTACAGGTACTCGTCGATAGCGAATTTAAAAAGTTTCCCCGCATCATTAGATCTCGATCGGTTCCGTTATTCCTTTATCTCTCCGGCGAATGTACCGAGGAGGACTTAGCATTTTCTGCGCGCAAAGCTAACAAATTGTCAGCAGCACTTAACGTGTCAAGCCGAAGGGATATTCAGTCGAGTTGTAACGCGTCGTCGCGTAATGTAAAGTAGCCTAAGGTCGAAGTAATCGAGAAACCGGTCCGCTAAATTTCCGTGGCTGTTTCACGGGGATCAAGCAACCAACAGCAACACCCCGGCGCACCGTTCCCCGCCGCCCGTCCACTCTTGAAAGCGCGCCTCGGGAGCAAAACTTATCGATCGCGTGTGTCGCCGCATGTAACCCTTCTTCTTCTCTCCCCCGAGTTTGCTGATATCCTCTCGTTCGTCATATACGATCCTCTTGACTCTCACCGCTTGCCACCGTACTCACCATTTTACACCCGATAAAACCTCTTTACGTGTTCTCGAGACGGACTCTGGCGGGGCGAGTGGGGCAGAGGTAGAGGAACGGAGAAAGAAAAGGACGAAGGTAATGACAAAGCGAAGAGAAGGAGAAGCAGGCGTCAACTCCCTATCGCGTGACGCATTAATAAGCCGCGCAGGAACCTCGAGATCTCTCCCTCGGGAGGTGACGGCCGAGATGGTTCGTACAACGTCGTGAAAGCACTCTCTCGGCACAATCGGTCGAAATATTTTCGAGAGAAGCCTCGTAAAAATTCGAGATATCGCTTATGAGTGTCTTCGCCCGCTTGCAGCTCTCAGCCATCCGTCCGTCCGACCATCCGGGAGCATCGCAACGCTCGAGTGCCCTCGTTGGACCCTACAAAAGGTCCATTCCGGGCGTTCCGGACTTTACGACTGGCTGAAAATGAGGGGAACCGGAGTCTACTCTACTCACGATCGCTCTGCCGTCCCGCCGAGACGAAAGTACGAGTCGTCGATGCCGACACTCATCGGTCGCGGTCGTATTAAAACATATTCTGAATAATGCCACGTCGTAGAGATACGCCCTCGCGCGAGCGAGGTTGGAGAGCGGCGAAAGTCGTACGAACTGCGCGAATGGACCATCTCTGGCTGCGAGACGACCGCAATAATTACGCGCGACGCGTTATATTCAACTTTATGTACAACTTTACATAGTGCGATTCGTCGCAATCGTAAAACGGTTTATTGTGGCAAAGTTAAGCTTATATAAGAATTATCCTTGAAGTATCACGCCTTTCTTTAGATGCTCTTAAAGATGCAATTTTTCAAGCAAGTCTCGATTTCAAAAGACTCGAGAGAATTGTAATTCGTAGTTTTATTGCCAAAGTATTTAGCTTTGAGAATATTAGTGTCTGAATATTTTCAATAAGATAGATTAAAACATCATTCGTAAACCATTCGTCCAGCCTGTTACATTTCGAAGGAACAACAAACGCACCTCTCATAATTCTCCCATTAAATTTCCATTAGCATAAAAGCCCTTTTCCGCGATTCATTGCTCATACAATTGATCTCATAATTCTCGATGTTGTCATACCCGACACACGTGTCGCTTCGGGAATGACTGACAGTCATCGTCGATGATAGCTCCCAGTCGCGAAGTGCGTATCCGCGCTGCGAGATCACTAATTCTTACGAATCGGAGAGCAGAGGATAAAGACGCACCGATGATACACGGGCGCGTAATCGTTGCGCGAGCCCATGCGATCAGAAGCGGATTCCGCGAAAGAACGCCGCCTCACCCGTGCATGTCGAAGGCCTGTGGTTCCGTGACGGCACCTGGTCCCGTCGTTGCTCGCGATCGCGCGGCGTCGTATCGCCGATCACCGCCGCGTTGCCGCACCAAGAACAATAAAGATTCGACTCATAACGTTCAGGGTCGCGAGCGCGGCATCTCTCACTCTCGCGGAGGGTGTGCAAGGCCGCGGCGCGCATACGCCGCACATGATACGCAGTATACGCGCCGTACTAGCCGCAATCCGGCCGATATATTTCTCGCAAGGTGATCACTCGATTACCACGATCCCTCGGAATTGCGAATTACGCGTGTACGTGTGTATGCGCGCGCGCGGCTACGGCTTCTGCGTACGTAATGACGGCTATTACGTGTACCGCATCCGCGTTATGGAACGCACCGCAGTTCGAAACGCATTCGATTACGTTACCAAGGTCATCGGCGTACGGACGGTGGCGATCGATGTTACTTTATAAGCGTGAAACACAAAATGGCTTTTTCGTAAAATTAATACGAGATTCGGCGTCGTACAAACGTTGTACTTCGTATCGAAGTACTTCCGGCGAGAGGTAGCTATCAATGTTTCTCAACTCGATTTCTTGCATGCGCCAAACTGCGATGACGCTGATGAAGCGAAGAGACTCCCGAGACATCCTGTACGAGAATCGAGCTACTTGTACGCGCGATATAATGACATTTGTTCGCTTTTAAAAGGATTGCGTGCCGGTAAATGGTATGTCGGTCGGTTCGGTATAATCTATATATTATGATGAGATATTAGATATCCGCGAAGTCAGTAACCTGTAGTTTGCGCCGCGCCATTTTGCAAGACGTATCGACGACTAAAAGCGAGAGAAGGATCTTCAGCGGGACGCCGCTCACGCCCTGGCGAAATATTAAAGCCGACCCGTCGCTAACCCCCGCCGTGATCTTCGCCTGAAGATCGCTTCATAGAGAGATATTGGACATCTCCGGTGGTCCAGAAGAAATGTGGCCTGGTGCAATGTACTACGATGATGGCAACGAGCGCTTGAATGAGATACTCGTTCTGATATCGTACGATAAAACCTTCAGCGCCTTTTCACTTCCTTCCTTTCCCGCTCCTCCTTTTTTTCCCTGTGAGCCGTGGCACCCCTCGAAGATAATATTATCGGTCAAACGATAATTGAGATGTTATTATAGTTTTCAAAGCTACCAAAAGTAAATAAATAGATAAAAAAGATTTTTAATTTCCTTTTTGTGGGTATATTAAAAGGAATAACACGTGCCATGCTAAATCATTAATAATTACAAAGTTATTTAACGGTAAAAATTAAAAAAAATGTTGGAAAGCCTTCCATTAAATTTCTATTAAGAAAATGATACTTATAAAGAATGTTGAATCAAGAAAAGCTATACTCTTTCGTATATTATATCTTATATAACTTCTTCAAGACTCTTAAACTCGTTCAAAAGGCCGTATAATATTAATATTGAGAACATATTTTTTGTGAGGTTGGTTAATGTTGATTTAACAGTCGTCATTAGTCTCGGTCGATTTTGCTATTAGGGTGAAAGTAAAGTTCATAGGGTTAACTAAAAGGGAAACACGTACATTGCACATACGAATTATACTTGCAGCTCTGTGGATGTACAAGCGAGGGGAGGGTAAGATAGATTCGCCCGTACAAATATCGTACTTGGGGGCAACCGGCGGCAAGAGGGTGCAAATATCGAGCGGACATCGGCGCGCTCGCTTCTCCATCCGCTTCCAGTGATGCATGACGCGATGTTACTGACCCTATACGCCCACCGAAACAACCCTATTTTCCTCCCTCAATTCCACCTCCGCCTCGTCGTTCCGCCATGCCACCCTCAAGGACCTTGCCTCGCGCTCTCACTCTCTCACCGACCCGCCCTCGGTTATTTATTTCCATTTATTTCGACCATCGGATCCCGCACTTATATCCTTCGGCCTCGTCGCGCCCTGTTACGGCAAGCGGACCTCGCAGTATATTTTATTACCGCTCGAAATGATTTCGCGTCGCCGCCGTGCGAGCTTCTCGGCTCTGCCGTTGTATGCGGCGATTGGATACACGCGATCGTAATCGAAAAATAATTCGTAGTTTTAAATGAGTTAAATTGGCATCATTTGGATTCACGGCTCATAAATCCAAATAATTAAATCATATTTTTCCTTTTTAATAAGAAGAAATTTCTAAGTTATTAAAAGAATATAAAAATATAAAGAACTAGATATATTTTAAATGTAACTCTGTCTAGACTTTATGTAAAACTGACTCTTACTAAACAAATTTTTAAATTGTACAAGATTTATTAAAAAATATGTTAAGATTTTGCATTCTTATTTTAACAGATATTATAAATTGATTAACATTGACTAACGTGTTAATTTAACGAAAATGAGGATTAATTAACACGTTAGGTGTCAAGGTAAATTGTCGCTCTCATCGTTATTATCTCCATCGTAATTTATGATTAATAGGCCGTCTCAGCTAAACAGCACGCTTGAAGCTCCCGACACGGAATTTTCGCTAACGAAATAATCCAACGTCGGCAGAAGGCAGAGAAAGCCGGAGCTTTCGTATGTCTTAATTGGCTTCTCGCGGCATTCTCGTTCGACGATGTTTTCGCAGTTTCCGAACCCTTCCACATCGCGGATCTAATTAACGAATTGCGTTAGTGCATTGGGGAAATGGAAGCAAGTCAAACATTATATTCCGCATCAAGTCGGGTAGGCGCGCGTCCGCGCGAATGGAAAGTGTAAGCAACCTTTCCGAAGGGTGGAAAAGCGACGGAGATGCGAGCGAAGATTCCTCGCTCGGGCGAGGCTCAGGTTAAGGCTCGACATTATTTATTTAGGCTCGCAATCCGCACCCCGGCATCGCTCGTAATTTCCTCGCTTGTCCGGTTGTATGCCGAGCGCGAAGACAAGGACTGCCGCGCCCGCCTTTCCGCGTCGTTGTGTTGCTCGGAAAGAAAAAAAAATCCCCGGGTGTGTTTTTTCAGCTCCCGTGTTGCAGTCTCGCGCGCGCGGGGCCGGCCTGGGAATCGCCGCGTTCGCGGTACATAAACGCGCGTTCCTTCCGTACGTGTGATCGGGGAAAATAATCTGTCCATTGCGACTGTTTGCGAAGAG
This sequence comes from Tetramorium parvispinum, assembly GCA_011638315.1. Taxonomy (NCBI): domain Eukaryota; kingdom Metazoa; phylum Arthropoda; class Insecta; order Hymenoptera; family Formicidae; genus Tetramorium; species Tetramorium parvispinum. The sequence goes on along the minus strand of VBVR01001382.1, from coordinate 1,995 downwards.
CGCAAGATACACGCAGCGTCCGGGTACTGAAGTCCCGAAACTCTCGATTCAAAGGAAGTCCAATGAATCGGAGTTTACATTTGTGTCCACGCCTATGCCCCACGTCTACACCAATGTCTACACGTTCTGCCGACGGTTATCTCAAAGAGCAGGCTCGATCCGTGAGCAAGCGTAAGTGCCTCAGCGCAATGTCGGAGCCAAATGGGATCAAAAGTACTTCGGAGGCTGCGTAGATCGATCGGGGTAGGGTCGGCGGAGTGCCCTAGATTTTCCCTTGTTTTCGAACGCGCGGTGCCTTGGATAGTAGATCGTAACTTAGGGGCGCCTTGTATAACTACCCGCTATACGCCTCTGTTGCGCATAAAATATTTCGACGCTTTAATGGCTAATAGCTTTTAATGGAACCTCTCCCGAGCATGTATTTCGTGACTGCGGAAGTCCCAATAGGGACTCGAGAGAAGACCGCGGTCAAAGAAGACGGTAGCGTATCATTCAAGTTGGCCTATGACGGCTCTTTACGATTCATGAAAGTTCCTTTATCGGTGATTGAATGATCGCCAAGTATAACTTTGCTCGATAAGTTGATAGTTTAGATCGACAAAAATTGATTGTTTCGCAGTTTCATACTGAAAGCAAAATATAGTTACTTTTGGTTTCAATAAATTTATAATATTTCTAAAAATAAATATGATTAATTTAACTATGTGCATTATTATATTAACCATAATTATCGTTAGAAATATTTTAAAATTGTGGTTGAGGCCAAAAGTAACTATATTTTTCTCTCAGTGCATGATTAACAGAAATCATTGTCATCAGTTAAGCCACTTTCTTATAAAAATGTTTATCACGAAATTTATGTTTTAATAATTCCAAATTAGGATAAATCTTTTTCTCTCTAGAGGAATTATTATATATATATATAAAAAGCTGTGTTAATTTAGATTAAATTTAAATCACAAGGGTACAACTAGTATTGAAGTTGTACTCAAGAATTACTCGAACGGTTACCAACCAAAGTAACCACGCGCAGAACTACCGTTGCAACTGCACCTAAATGTTAACGCAGAGGGAAGGCACGCCTCGTGGGAAACGCACGAGATCGCTGGTTTCGTTCAACTTGGCGGCTAACCGCAGACTTTCCAGGCCATAACACGCGAGAGATCTATAAAGCCGATTTATCTCGGTCTTGCGTTACGCGACGCACCGATTTCCGACGATGAGTAATTGAATATGCAACCAAACTGGCGGATGTTTAATGCATTCCTCAATTTCGCGAGCGTGCCGCTACCGATGGGCAGAGAAAAAATTGAAAGTGGGTCTTCCGTATCGAATCGACGGATTAAATCGCAGAATTAGCATTTCTTAATTAAGACCGACGGTTTACGATTCGGTCATAACGAGCACCACCTAACGAGTGACTCTCCTCCGCTCACCGCGATGCATTTACGAATCCGTAAGCGCCTACTTCGTAAAAACGCAGCCGTGAGGTCACGTATCGCCGAATATGGTTTCCGGAAACACGAAACGATCTTCTCGCGTGGACGGTCGTCGGCGAATTAATTCTCCGCCGTCGTCGGGTATACGACGACGTAATGATGGGGTCACCGCCGTGTCGCGACGATTCATAATGTATGTCGCAATTCCGTGTTTGTCTCCTCGGGCTTCTGTCGTTGAAAGAGAAAAATGTGCACGCGACGATTTCTCAATGCTAATAATTAATTACGCTTATCGCTGTTTGACGATTGCTACACTTTGATTTTACCATGCAATATTTAATGAATATGTACTCTCTAAAAATTTTTGGAGTGAAATTTTCACTCTAATCATGGAGTCACTGGCCAGTACACTCCATTTAGAATAAATATTCACTCCAATGGAATGAATTTGTTCACTCTAAGACAAAAGAAAAATTTCACTTTTATTTTTGAAGTGAAGTTAATATTCACTCTAACTTGAAGTGAAATTGCCTTCTTTTGTTGTAAAATATTACTA
>VBVR01001381.1:0-31051 GCA_011638315.1 Tetramorium parvispinum | reverse complement strand
AATAAAAAAATTATCTATGTTTTATAAAATAAACATCTAGTAAAAATATTGAAAAATTTTGAAAATTCATAAAATTTTTATAATATTCGATATCTTGTTAAGACAAGAGTAATCTTTTTTTATATTATTATGTAAAATTAATATTGCCGTGCATGGCAATATTGTTAAATCATTCAGAAATATAATTTTACGATTATCCATAATCGCATTCAAAAATATATGAAACCAAGCGACCTGTTTTCAATATAATTAAATAATTTTAATAAAGTATTGTACATATAAAATATGTATTTCAATATACGATTTCAAAGAATTAACGATTTTATTGCCCGCCTGTTATCTCTTAGAATAAGATTAAAAAATCAAATTATTGGAGGCTTAATTAAACTGTGTTGCACGAGTTATCCTGGTGAGAAACAGGGCTTTAATTTCTCGACCCTCGTCCTCAAGGCTCCTCTTTTATGCAGCGACCCGAGCTTCGGCTTTTCAGCTATTGGCTTGCTAATTAATCCCGTCAGCGCGACCGAACATCCGGCTGTGTTCGACGATGCGTGATGAATTCATCGGACCGGCTGAAGGATACTCAAGCGGACAAGTTAGATTAATGCTAATGCCGTTGGGTAAATGCGCGCATAGAATGGGTACTCCATTGATATGTATATTTTTTACGATACTATATAAAGCTATGATCCCGTTCGATCATACCCTTAATACGGCACGTGACGTTATATGGGAGATAACAAAGCTTATAAACGTGATATTACACAAGAGTAACGTTTCGGAGCTTATCTGCCATCATATTATAAGCATTGCACTTAACATAAATAGTTTTAAAAATTATTCGTACTGCTTAACGCGTTCGCGACGATATCATCGCGATGTTATTTTATTAATAATTTTTCTCGATATGAAATGCAAACATTTTATTTCAAACAAAACTTTTGTTCTTCAAATATGTAGTCTTCCCATTTTTCAAGTCTCGAATAAAATGATTGTTTTAATTAATACAGAAATGTTATGAAAACCTTTAGAGAAAATACACGCAAAAATTTCACAAATATTTTCAAATGGTAAACTTTTAGTAAAAATTAAATATTGAGACTCCAATAGTTTTTCCGACGAAAAATACATTTTTTTATATCGTGAGAGGAGAAATACACGAAAGAAACGTTGCACTTTAACAAAAAGTACAATGTCGTTAAGGTTTAAAGGAGTTGTATGAAACTTTCAGTGGACATCAGTAACGATATGTACATTAAGGACTAAAGTAGTTACATGAAACTTTCAGTGGACATCAGTAACGATATTAAGTAGATATAGCTGACCGTTGTTAGAACGCTGTAACTTTGCAGGTTCTAGCATGTACCGGTTTAAGGGTTTAACTAGGACGAATTTACGACAGAATGCTCGATCATTTGTTCGCTCGTTAGCCGTACTGAAACCCTTTCATTAGTATCCCGCAAGAACATCATCTTTCCTCTATGCAAGTGCTATTTAATGAGATTTCTCGAATTTAGAAACATACTTTTATAGAGGAAACTGTGACTTTAAATTGCGACTGTAAAAGAGCGCTGGCGTCTTATGCGGGCTGCATTGCCAAGATTAAATTAAACAGATATATGGCTGTCGTATCCGGAGTACGCAGAACGCATCGCAATGAACTGCGAGGAAACGCGCGTGTTTTACGACTCCCGCGTGTCCGGTCATTTTGATCCGAAGTTCACCAATCGGGCAATCGGCAGGTAACTGCCAGATTTTACTTCCCCGGCAAAGTTAAATTTCGCGCTTTGTTGACAGCACTTTGGTGATTGTGTTTCTTTCCGTCTGGATGCGCGCCGCGCTCGGCGAGTAAGAAAGAAATTTATATTATATTCACGTTTAGATGGGAATCGCAAACGGAATCCGATACCGAGCGCTGTGATGAGAATCGCAAATAGTATCTACGATCGAGTATTACGTCTTTCGTTATATCGATCGCATCGGAAATTAAGAAAATATCTTAGCGTCGTCAAGAAAGTCGAGGGTTATTTCTTGCTCTCCAATTCCGTCTAAAGGTCATATCTTTTCTTCAAATAAAATATATGTACTTTCGTTTGTTCGTCTCTATTTGTATCAAGTCAAATTGCCGGAAACTCGTTATAACTTTATGCATTTCTATCAGAAGTCGAATTATTATACAAATTCTGTGGTTGCGTTCGAGGAGACACTATTAGCGCTATCAGCATCATCCTATCCTCATTGCTCACTAAAAATAGAACAAAGATAGACTGATGCTGATAGGGCTAATAGCATCTCCCCGAACATATATACACTATATACAGGGTGCCCCAGATTTAGTGCACCACCTGCTAATGGCGGATTCTTGAAGTCATTTAGAGATTAGTCTCAAGTATGATGCTGATAGCGCTAATAGCATTTCCTCGAACGCAACCACAGAATTTGTATAATAATTCGACTTCTGATAAAAATGCATAAAGTTATAACGAGTTTCCGGCAATTTGACTTGATACAAATAGAGACTAATCTCTAAATGACTTCAAGAATCCACCATTAGCAGATGGTGCACTAGATCTGGGACACCCTGTATATAGTGTGTTCGGGGAGATGCTATTAGTCCTATCAAAAATCTTAATACCAAAATGTTGAGGCTACAATAGTTTTTAAATGGGAAGTGTTTAAAGATAACCAATATTGTTGTTAAAAATTCGCGTGCTCAGATCTGTTACATAGTGAAGGTACCTCTGGATATTAATAATTAAATATTAACATTTTGCACTTTTAAAATTTATTTATTTGTTACTTTTCGCATTTAATTCAATTGCTGAGTATGCTGATAATATTAATAACGGCAAAAATTATTTTACCGAATACTTATTAACGTATCGTGCTGTTAAATCTGTTACATGAAGTGTGTCTTAAGTAAATAATGAATTTAAATAATAATTCTAGGGAAACCTTCATTGTGTAACAGACCTGAGCGCGGGAATTTTTAGTAACCAGATTAGCTAATTTTAGATTAGATTTTTAAACGCTTCCCACTTAAAAATTATTGCAGTCTCAACATTTTGGATTTTCGTCTCTAAATGACTTCAAGAATCTGCCATTAGCAGGTGATACGTTAGATCTGGGACACCCTATATATTAATTTAAAATTAATTTTGATATAGTCAATAAAAGGCATTTGTAATAATGTATGTATCAAGCTTTTCGCGATTCCTTTTATTGTCTATATAATCTAAATTTTTCTAGTAAGAAACTTACATGCCGAAACACATGTCGAATGTGAATGACCGGAGCTTTGCGTTTATCTCACTATTCCACGCAAGTCCAAATACTCAGCGAATTATGGATCATTGAAATCGCGGCTAACCGGCTCGTCGTTGTTAATTTCATATCTTGTCCCGACTGCTATTTTGTTATTAAAGGCCGCGTGTATCCACGTGGCGCTCCAAAAGCTGGTGGCAGTATACGCACTTCAGCATACGTGTTGTATGTTAATAAAGCAACTACCCAGCAGGCGATATTACATGCGACGTAGATGCGCGCGTACCTACGATCCATAATTTACTGTGCATCAATACGGCATCAATAAAACAGTGATGACACGAGAGTTGAAAATTACACAAATTGTGCGGTCGTACGTCAATGAGAAACCATCGTAACTATGAGAGAAATGTTGTTACATCGCATTTGTTTAATTCACAAATGCATCGCGAACCGTCAATCTACATGATTGCAGCCTTCACTAAGGCCTTCGCGGTTTCCATTAAAGTCACTCTATTAAGGCTGATGCTAACGTCAATCAGCGAATCGAACGCCATTCGAGCGAAATCATAATTATGTTTTTCAGAAGCGAGTATTTGCTGCGAGAAAAGAAGCTTGATATTTTTTTGTCAGATGCTTTTAGATGTTTACATACTTTTCAGACATCCTCAGAAAATGTTTATTTTCAGTTTCGACATCTAAAGTAAGAAAATAAGCAAAAAGACGGATTTTTATCTTTATCGCTAGCCTTTAAATTACATGATTTTCTTCTGATACAATTTATTTATTACAGAAAACGTATGTTAACAAAGACAATATTAACAAAAATTATATATTTTTTCGTATTGTAAGTGAAGGAAGTATTCCATAATCATGAAAGCTAAAATTGAAAGAACTGGTAACAAATAATTCATTATTGATGCTGCCGTACGTCACAGTAGAGACGTCTTAAATCTCTCTTGATCCTCTCGATCGCTTCATCACAAGATCGTTTGTTGAATTTTTCCTCCTTTGATTATACGCGTTTTTCTTTTCTAAAATTATAACTTATTTAGCTGTGAATTATTTATAAATTTCAAAACGTAGCATCGACTGCATTTAATTTGAAATAATCGTCGATAAGGGAGGCGGGAAGGAAAGGAAAAGGGATTAATATTTAGCAAAACATACGATAATCCCTCCATTTTTGAAAATCAACTCAAATCGATTAAATTCAGCTTCGACAATTTTATCACAATTTTATCACAAATAAGTTTCTTTCAATATTTATATCTTAATATCCTTGATATCCTGCTGATTCGAATTTTGTTCCAGAAATAAATAGATGAAATTCAATATCGTGAAGCTAGTTATTCTGGAATACCCCGTATATATATTACCAAATCAATTTAATTATATCAATTTTTAATAAAGTTCAAAATGGATCGCAAGTGGATATTTTCTATATTAGATTATAACAATTGAATCGCCTCTAAATCAATTAAGAACATTATGGATCTTATCACCGTCTCATGAGTTTGCGTTTTCAAGTCCGTCGCCGCCAGCATCTAATTTAAGAAAAACACGCGGACGTCTTAATTCGATTTATATCGAGAGCATTCACGTGCTTGTCCTTAAGTACCGCACGGCGGCTTTCACGCAAAGCTGGTAATTCAGTGCGGCGTTACACGTGGGGGATGCATAGATCACCGCCGCGATATCATCCTCCTTTTTTAATCGCAATCTCTCCAGCTACTTTCCAGAATCTTTCGCAGCGGGATGTGCGACTGGCTGGCAGGTTGCTTCGTTCAGACGCGATTTATGTTCCCGTGCTGAGAATCGCCGCGCGAGAATGTTGCGACTTCCGATAAGCGATGGCGGCGATTTATTTACGACTTTGCTCACCGCGAATTCGATTCTGCCTGCCAGATAGATGACGTAGAAATGTTGGACGTTAGTAGCAGGATTTATGACGATGTCGGTCGTTCATGAGTCTACTATCCAGTACGCCGGCGAGAACGGATTACGCGATGATCGATGCAGAAACGCTAAATGGAGAACCGGAAAAACAATGAACGTGCTCGCTCGTGCTCGCTCGGAGAGATTACGTTACCCAAAATAAAATTAAATTTCTTGGATAAAGCTTATTTTCGCCCGTGTCGTTTCTAATTGCTTAAATATAATTTTATCGCAGTTTGATAATCTACTTAATTAACTCGATTAAAAGAAAAGCGAGCTTAAAAGTACATTGTAATGAGAGACACAGAAGAAGTGCGAAATGTGACCTCCGGAAAAATACAACGAGGAGAATAAAATGAATAAAATCACAAATTACGAGGTTAAAATGATATAATGAAAATAGGAGGAACTCCAATGTTATAACGATAATTATATTAGAATTGCATAATTAGTCGATATACGTTGACGTAACCTATTCCTAATAATTGTCCATCAAGCTTTTGTATCGCAACTGGGAGACGTCAGTGCAAGCTCGGTGATAATACACCGTCGATAGAGATCGCTTCTCATCCCGTTCAACTGCCTCATCCCGCCGTGCATCTCCGCACCTGCTTGCTCCATTAAAATCTGATCACGACACACATAGGAGATTAAGATAGGGAATTTTATCGGCGCTCGTAAAATTCATAAGCGAGCGTAGAAGCGCCGGGGATATGCGTTATACGAGAATTTAAAGCGGCAACGAGGATAAAATCGAGAAGGACTTTGCATGAAACTAGCTACCCGTCCCTATAGCGGCGTTTCTCCCGAGAAAGTTACTGTTGCTCACGGCAGATGGGAATCGATTGACATTTACGAGAAAATGAGTCCGACATCTCCCACGACGCAGCTTCCCAGTTCCCACCGAGTGCAGTTTCCGGCCTCCTTTACGACTTTACAAATTTTGTTCGACACGACGCTTCGTGTGCAAGCGAACTCTCTCGTGAATAATGTATCGGGATGGCACGACGATTGACGTTAATGCGGCGACGTGTCGAGTGCGCTTCCAAGGGAGGTACCGTAATCTACGACGGGACGATACTGTCGATATCATTATGCCCGGCGAACATATATGCCCCGCGAGTTCGCCTGATGAATGTTTCACGGCGACGAGAGAATATTTGAATTTCAAGCACGCGCACCGCAATTGCACCGCCGCGCAGATACGGGTCCCCCGTAATTACGCTGTGGGAGTTTTAAATTCGCGGTGGATTACTAACGGATTAACTGGATGGAGCACGAGTAAAATTGCAATTCTCTCAATCGACTTTTTCGCAGCCGGTATGTACTCTCAGAGAAAGTTAAATTACGTCAATATTACGCGTTAGATGTGAAAGGATTTAAACTTGATTAACTTTAGTTTGGAATGAATTTATCGAGTTTACTTTAACAGAAATTTCATTTGAGATTTATTACAATATTATGGCATATTCGCCGATGGAAATGAAGAAATTCCAGCGGACGATGATATTTCTGCTGCAACGTAAAGGCTCGATTTTGAATCCGTACCGCGGAATCTATAGAAATCTTCTAACAATAAGATACTTTACGTAACTTTTAGAATTATTAAAATATTTCCCGTATCTTCGGAAGATGTGGAATCGTGCTTCATTAATGTTCAACTCGCAATTTATTGCTTTTTCAAAATAAATATATATCGATCTTTGATGCGTGTTTAAAAAAAAAAGGTTTTGTCCAAAATACAGAAGAAAGACAGTAAAAAGTCTTATCAAGTGAATGCATTTTGATACAAGCCGCGGGGCTAATTGCGAGCTATTTTTTTTTCGACCGCGACCGCGCCGAGCGATGCGATTGACACGACCACCTTTAATTTGCGGCTATTGTCCGCATCGGCCGGCACGTTGGCATGTTGGCATTTGTCCCTGATTTAGCATCGCATTATCGCGACCGATAATACAATCTCGCAATCTCACTGCCTGCAGAGAAGGCATGTGCGCTTCGCGGAACGTACGTATATACGTGCATAATGATGCAAATTGGTTTATAGACCGCTCATGCTTGATTTTATCTCGACGCAAATACGCGCTACTGATCGACCGACCCGAGTTTTGACACTGTGTTTCGTTTGGATATGTCACCGTGCGTGAAACAAGTGTCATAGTCACGTGTGCGAAGCGTATGATGAGTGGGCGATTCTCGATGCCTCGCCGAGCTGTGCTGCTGAGGATGTCGAGGATATGGAAGAGAAGGCTAGAATAATGCTGCAGATCGTGTTTACTCCATAACGTTGTCTAAAATTGCATCTTCATATTTATAACTTTACAACAACGTTGCAAACGTTTTCGTGTTTAGGTGAATGGCATCATCTACATAAAATACACGTTACAATATTTATTTTTATTTAGAAAAAAACATAAGACAACGAAAAACATGTATATCTTACTAGAAATCTACGATCTTATGTCTCTGTCTTATGTTTTTTTCTAAATAAAATATAGCTATTGTAACGTGTATTTTATGTAAATGATGCGTTCACCTAAAGACGGAAAAAGTTTTTAATCTATATTAAAAAGAGATTTACAATTGTCATTTTTACAGATTTAAAATAGATTAAAAAGAAATTTATAATTGTCATTTCTAAAATTATATTACTTAGTTAGACTTTCCTACAAAACGCATAAATTGTATTAAAACATATTGTATGTTTAGTTTAATGAGATTTTATAAAAATTGTTCATTTCTCTGGAAAAATCAAATCCTCACTCTTTTACTTTTACGATATAAAAACAATATAATATTTGACAAAATTTTGTATAAGTCAGTCAGCAGGTTAAACGATATAAGATTACGCGTAACATTCGATCAGAAACGTCATATTATAACGTCAAAGGTTGACAGAGGATCAAAAAGCGTGGACTATTACGATTTTTCGATACACTACAACGCTGTTGTAGCGAAACGTAATTTTCGCATGTGCACGTTCAGCGTAGAAGCCGGTCGGGGAAAAAGAGTTCAACGGATAACATGAACGGCCGGAAAGGGGTGCTTCGGTTGCGATAAAAGCACGCTCACGAATCTAAAATGCTCTTTCATTTTTGTATGCAACAGCCGTATCCATTTTAAGCCGGATACTCGTACGGTCGTCTAGCAATTTTTTTCTTTTGCTCTTTATTTTTATTTTTTTTTTTTTATATACGGCCGCTAGCCGTTTGTACTGCATCAAAACGTGGACATTTTCCGCGTCGCTGTGTTTTCGTCGGTCCCATACATACCGTCCGCGCGAATCGATTGAATTTACATGACGAAATCGATACGACATCCGTCACTCGTTAGTTTGCGAGATAACGCGATCAGCGCGAAGTTTGACGGCGGGTATCGTATCGATTGGGAGCGCGCGCTCCTCGAATCTGGAAATTTCAGGGAATTCAGAGGGAATTTTTACCGCGCGGGAGAACGTGCAGCTGTAGCTGCTAACTGCGTGGGTACGTGTACAGATTATTCGCACGCGATGAACTTTGCACGTATACGCATCTGTATGTATTTCGCGCGAGAAAACTCGTGAGATTGACATACGTGCGCAGCCGATGATTTGCATGTGTACGCGCCGGTGTACAATACACTTCGCACGAGAAAACTCGCGCGATTGACGGTGCGAATGCAGTCGGCAACCGTGATCGACGTGGCTGGCAATCGCGTTTAATGAAACATCTTGCTCGACGTTACGCCTTGTCTTGACAAGGGAACAATGCTCGCACGTTAATTAAAAATTTTCATAATTCAGCCGCCGCGGTGTGATTCGTGAAAGCGTGTGCAGCGTGAGATTTAAATGAAAAATCGCGCGCCAATACCTGCTGACATTGCGAAATTACAATTTTATGAGTTAACAATTGCGTTAGCACGTGTTTAATATACATAGCATAATATAAATGATTTATTAGAAAGAAAGAAAGAGAAAGAATTGAATTTTGCAAATATTAAATTTAAAAATTAATTTTCTGCGTTGTTTTTATTTTTAACAATAAATTTACGTTCAATAGCGGAATACAAGAATGCTGTAACATTTTAAGTGTAAATACGTTTTAATTGTGAATATAGGAGAATTATTTAACGACTAATTTATCATTCCGTTATTGATATTTTTTCTCTCTCTTTCCGCCTGGTCTCTTATAAAAATCCAGATTATTGCGATCCACGATATCAAGAGCGGATGGAATGCATCTCGTTTGAATAGCTCCCCGAAATAAACTTGTGTATCGCGTTCATCGATTTTTAGATAAAAGTAAAATTCCGTTCGTTTGTTTCGGCGTTTCGATACGGTGTGTCTCCCTCGGATATAACCGGATTTTCGTTTGCCAATCGTGTAAATCAAATGTCGTCATCGATTTCGTAAAGCTACCCACCGACCAATGACTCTCGCATCATTCATTCTCGGATATAACGATACTGGGGCGTAGGTACGGTGTCGGTTTCGTTGCGTATGACCACGCGAATGATTTTGATGTTCTCCAATACTTGTGGCATGCGGTTGCGCTTCCTATGCGCACGTCGCTGACCTATTCGATCCACGAATACGACTTTGACCAGCACGAAAGCACGAGAAATACACAAAATACAACAGCTAGAGATACGAGTAACTCGACATGTATATACGATACGATACAGATGAAGAATTCGAACGAAGATCCAAGTATCATTTTGGTACCTTCGGAAATAATACATTTATAGAAATTATAACATAAAGAAGAACATAAAATTTGAATATGAAGAGAAATGTAAAGAACTAATGCAAATTAATGCAAAATGTAGAATAATTATATAGAGAATAATTACTCCATATTGTGATATAATTGTGGAAAGTTGTTATCAATTCGTATAAATGAAAATAAGGATGTTTATAACTTCTTTTATTTAACAGTAAAATTTAACATGATTAATATTCTTGCAACATACTCCAGAGTATATACATTACGAGCAACTTTCTAGTTAGAAGTTAGAACTACTAGCCGCAACATAACTTTATTTCTAACGTTGATATATGCAGCATACTGCGTTTGTTGGAAAAAAAAAAGATATATTTGGGCAGACACTTGAAATAAAGGCACGCATCAAAGCAACTGGGCCAATTTTCCCAGACACTCTAAATGCAAATCAGTCTTGTTATCTTCGTTGGATACGGATTTTCGAGATTACGAACTTTTTTTATGGAAGTCGTGACAAGAAAAAACAGTAATCCGTTTGCATGCAGCAGCGTTCGCGGACAGTCCGCGACGTGTACTAATCACTCGGGTGCGCATATCGAAGAAACGCTAATATTATTTCGCATTTAAGAAAATTGCGTTAGAATTCATTTGCATTCTTTCTACGTCGCGGCGGCACTGCCGCTCGTAGAAAATTTGATCATCATTGATTGAAAATCAGGAAAAGACATTGATTTCAAATATGGTCACACACTAAGCACTTGGAAAAAACAGAATGCTAATTCTAGCATATAAAAATTATATCCAACTGGGAATTTTATACAAAATGAATCTCATTTAATAAACAAAATTCTATATCTTAGCATGTAAAAATGATTAATTTAATTAGAAATTTTATACAAAACAGATTTTATTTAATAAAATATAGAAACAAAGAGAAAGAGAGAGAAATATATATTAGCATTTAATGCAATCGGAATAATTGGGGAAAGTTTTCGTATATTTTTATTTCTTGTTTTTATTTATAATTATCGATAATTTAGTGATTTTAATCATTTTCTTGTTAAAATTTGCCTGTTAAATTATAATATTACGACCGAATGCGCACGAGCATAAAATGTTCATAATAACACACAATAGCGTTTGTTATTAAGCAATTGTACAACGATGTTATTTATGGTATTTTTATTGCAGCAAGCGAATGAAACATTTCTCACGTAATTAAATCTGGTTGCGTTTTACAATCGCGCGCGGAACTCGCGTGCGAGAGATAATCTTATCATCAACGACAAGCGGTGGTTTGTTGGTTCGCGACGAGATTTGATAAAGATATTGCGTGAGAACGATCGTTTCCGCTTCCATGAAATTTATAAAATTTTTATTATAACATACATTTGGATTAAATAAAAATTACGCTTTTTATTTAACTACATGCAATTACATTTTCTTCAGAAAATTGAACCAATCATTAAACAATTGCAACATAGTGTCTTATTAAAGCACTTTCAATCGCGAGGTTATGAGGAAACAATTATGAGGAAACCAATAGTATTCTTTGGATAAATAATAAAGCCATATCATCCGCCACTTATCCCTCATGAAATCTCACTAAAGAAAAATGACAGGGAATTTATTTTTCATTACTCGTTGCGACTTTATTCATTTACGCGTCCATTTCACATTTCTTCACATGCTGGCGAAGTGGAAAATTGTCTGTGAACGTAATATTATTCGTTCGCGGAAGTCCAATTTTTCCACGTCATTGCGATTGCGCTGAATGGAGGTATTCCCAAGGGATGCCGCGATCGATGAAACTTGAGAAAAGCAAGCGTAATACCAGTGATAGATAAAAACTCACATTGATATGTTTTTACTTTTTGTGTAATAATCAGCGGTAGTTGTCAATGTATCTAAAATATTATTTAAAAAATTTGTTAATAGACTTATTAAAACATATCATTTATCATTTCATATAGTTTACTAAAAACTCACTAATTAAAATGATTTCATCAGTTTTATGGAGTATTTCATTATCCATTAATAATGCCAATCAGGATAATTATGAAAGGAAATTAAATGCGACTTTACGATCTCTTTGAAATTTTTAATCGTTACAAGAATAACATCCATTTCACAATTATTGTAAAATTATATTAAAAAATTCAATTTGAAAACCAGGATAAATTGCAGTTTCGTATCAATCTCACAATTATTCTAAGAGATAAGACAAAAGATTATTTTTAATATACAGAATTATAGTAACCAAATGTGTTTAATTTATACAATGTTTTAGGGTGGTAAATAATTCTTATTATTTAATTTGGTATGACATTTGTATCTAACTATAATATGCGTATTTCATCGTTGGAACTCATTAATTTTATCTTTATCTTTATATGACAGTATCTTATCGGATACTGAGAAGAAAAGTCAATGCCTTTTGCGAAATTGTTAAGTTATTTTACGCCATGTTGATCAATTACTTATGATACTCGAAAGAACGCTTGATATGGCCGTAATAAGGTAAAAGCAGATGATCTCTCAAGATTGTTTCTGCCAATTATAGCAAATTGAAGGCTCATGTTCATTTTCTTTGAAGAATTGCAGCTATTTCCTAGTTTGATCGCACAAGAGTTGTCTCGTTGCAAAATGAATTATCGGAAATTTTGATGCACAATGACTGAAAGAATAGCAATTATAGGAAAAAATCGTTTGCAACGGGAAGTTACAATTTATTTCATCGTATTATGTGTCTTGTACCGCTAGAAAAATATTTAAATCCATACATCGAAATTAAGCAACTAGTTAAAATTCTATTAAAATTTAAAAGTAGTCTTAAAAAGATTATGCTGAATATGAGATAGATTATTTCTATTTATTTATTTATACACACATACATATATTTGAAATTCAATATGTAAAAAACAGTTATGTTTTCAGCAGTATTTTGAAGAAAGAATATTGAATATTTTATATTCCGATCATAGAAAAATATAATATCTCTCGGAAATTGATTGCAGATAGTGATATAAAATGCAGCAATATAAATGGTTTCCTTACATGAAAACATAAAAACATGAACGAACTATTCTGCATATGAAAATTTCGAAATATACTTGATCATAGACTCGCATGTTCGCTCACACATGTTATATTGCACGAATGCGCGATAGATAAACAGCGGAAAGAAAGTATTTCCAAAAAGACTGTTCTATTTTACTTTGCGCTGTATCGTTCGGTCCACACAGCGATACACGACAAATGGTGCAGCTAGTCTCGCGTATTTGCCATCCTGCAAACAAATAAACAAACAGAAATTCCAACTGTACCTGTAACGCCATTTATATTACGTTCATGTCATGGCATCGATTTGCCGCTTTCCCGTGCAAAAATCTCGTTCGCCTGCAAAATGTTTACGCTGCTAGTCTAACTGCGAGAACGCGCGAGCTTAGTACTGTTATTCCCGTATACAATTACTCTAAGATTATCGAATTACCTAACCATTCGAGCGAATTATTATTACGCGCGCGCGTTTTTGATAGCGATAATATTGGCGAGAACGCGTTTATTATTCGAAATTTTGAAATTGAACGTGATAACTTACGAGAAAAATTTTAATTCTCTTTATAAATATCGAACATTACATTAAAAACCCCAATAACATTTTGCCGCGTAAACAAAATGTGCAGCAAATAAAGCACGAGAAATGATATTAAGCAAAATTCTAATACGATTTCTTTACCGTTTCGAAGCGAGCAGCATACAAAATAAAATTATTACAATTTTAGCACTGCGTGGTTAAAATGTATGTATGATAAATAATGCGATAAATAATTTATCGTGCACAAATTTTATTATTTTATCATCATTTTACAGCTTCGAGAGATTGAAATATAATAGTCTCTTTTCATATATCCGATAAAGGTTGAATTAAATAAATTGGATTGAAAGGATTTATTTCAACTACGTATACGTTATAAACTTCAAAACGACAAAAGATACATTTTAATTGAATCACGATAAATATAAAAACATAATTAGGCAGATATATTCACTGAACCGTAGTTTATTATGTGTACAAATAATCTAGGATTTTGTCGATTAACTGCAAATATAAAACGTAATGTAAGTGATTAATCAGTCAGATCAGAAACTATTAATTAATTAACTAAGGAACAACATAATTGCCCTATTTCCATTAATATTTTATGTTACATAACTATCTTGACCACGTTATTACGAAAGTACGTGGGAACTAGTTAACAACTTAGTTTACTCGAAACCCTCAGAATCTTGAGGTTGTCAATGCTTCCTTGAAGATTCTAGTGGGTGGAGGGATTCTGGAGGCAATACTTGATAACAGTCGCAAGACCGCAGTTAATGGTACGAATAAAAATATTCTTTTTCCGGAAAAATCAATATATCTATCAGAAATAACAATAATGTTAGAGAGATAAGGGCTCTTTAAAGATTTTAAAAAATACAAGTTTCTAATTATACTTTAAACATATGTTACTCTGAACATTTGTATTTCGACGGTTCAAGAATCATTATTGTGCCGTTTTAAAGGAAAGAGATAATTAAAATCTGCAAAAAGAATTTGAAAGAAGAAGTTTCAAGCTTCAAAATACTTTTGAATTTTGTCTCTGTGATGATTCTTTGCCGAGTTACAATGGTTTGAAAATAGCCCAAATTCTTAACATGCAAAAAGTGTTCCCTATATTTTTTTTAGTAGTGTATATTAATTCTCACATGTGGAAAAAAAGGAGAACTAATAATTTATATTCCTGTGGGAAAATAAGTAAATAAATAAATGGGAAAATAAAGTTTTCATCTATTGTTATATTTCGTTTCTAAAGCAATACCTTTTTGAAAGACTCAATTTAAATATTGTATAACAAAGGATCTATATAAATAATACTTGTATTCTATGTATAAATAACTTGTATAAAGTATACTATGTACAAATATATAAAAATCCACAAATCGCAGTTTCGCTGCAGGGTGATTGAAAGATTCGGCAGAGCCAATTGCATTGCCCAATCGTAATGGAAAAGTCAGATCGGCTTATGACAAGTTAGATTCTCACGCGAACGAGTTTCAAATTTTCAATGAGTTTTAAATTCGCAACGACGGCAAACGTGTTGACAAGAGTTACCTGACCCGAGGGAATGCATGACAAGATGTTAGATATTTCCTATAGGAACCGTATACACATCGTGGGATCTCCTGAGGGATTGGTCTGGCTCGAATGTTGATCCGTGAGATGAGCGTTACTCGTAGGGTGACCAACCGTCCCGAATTTTCCGGGACATCCCGATTTTCTACCCTCATTAGAACCGTCCCGAAAGAAACTTAAGCGGCACGCTATTTGTCCCGATTTCATCATAATGTTAAATATGTAAAGCGTCAGTTGTTCATATAGTTATATCGAAAACACAACAATAATAGGATCTTCTTCTTCTTCTCTTTTAATTGGTCCTCTAGTCCTATTGGGCTAATTGTAAGAGCTACCGCACAAGTTCTTCCGTAAAGCGTTACGTTAAGTACTAATTTTAAATTTAAATACGTACGTAACCTCAGGCTTCAGTCAAAGGCTATAGACTTCGTAGCCTACGTTACGATTTTCTTTGTGCGTTGATTGAAATTTAAGATTACGTACGTTCTAAGTTTAAAATCAGTTAACATAGCGTATGCTTTACGGATGAGCTTGTGCAGTAGACCTTAGGGCATACTACTTTTCATTTATATATAGTTTTGATTTGACTAAAAAGGTGCTTATTTTTAATTTTTTTAAATTTTAACTTCTTTTATTAAAATTGTTTAATTTTTAAACAATTATATATTTTTTAAATATTGTTCGACCACATTTAATTTGATACTGGTGTAATTATTTCTAATTTTATTGTATTATACAAATAAAAATTTTTTTGGTTTTTATCCCGATTTTTTACTTACAATTAGCTTAGTTACTTTAAGTCACTGGTTTTTCTTTACACAATACCTCAATACGTGATTCAAATTTCTACGATTTCCGCAATTTGCAATATGACTTCTATAAAGCTAATTCAAATCTCCGAATGTTGCATATAACGCTTTTTCAGTCGTGCACGACATATAACAATAAAGCCTCACACATGTCACGTACGCAAATGGGCACACACATATGTACAGATACGCTCGTCTTCAAAATAATAGACTACAAAGGCTAGCCAATTCCTTAAAATTGAGACATCGCGGAATCCGCGGCGGTATCAAAAGGTGGCGATACATTTTACCTTCACGTTATGACTATTCGCGTACTTTATCTTGGCGGCGTAATATCATTTTTTTGGTCTCTTTCCGTCCTGTAATTGTTCGAAGCTAGCCAATGAAATGATTCCGCGAGAGTATATAAGGGCATCTCGCCGAGGTAGTTTCTTCTTAGTCAATCGCAAGCAGCCGCAGAGATTGAACGCTCGAAAATTGATATTCGAAACAAGTGTGCATACAAGTGACTCGGAGTAAAGTACTCCCAGGCGTCGTCACTGATCTTGCGAGTATCTCGGCGTACGTGACTTTGTCGCGAGCATGATGGCTCAGGATATTTACTCCTAGGCGTTGTCGTCATTACGCGGTTTATAAAATAAACTACGAACAAAGGTGCGAGCATGCAAGTCAGTTCCTACGCTACGAGACGATACACGAATGCGATAGATATTACACGAGTGCGATGAACATTAGAAAAGAACGAATAAACAGTTATTAATGTTCGAACCACTCTGTGTGAATATTAAACCATCCACACCGATACACTACACCGAAGAACCGAATATCGTGATGATTATGATTTTATTACAACGATATAATTATATAAATACAAATCCGTTTTTCAGCATTTTACGGTATTATTATATTTTTACTTTAATCTGGCTCATGCAATTTGTTATTTTACATGAAAATTGTATGCACATTATTTCCGTTATCAACCGTAACGATCCAAATGTAGCACTGTCGTTTTAAATAATTACATAGTTATAGCAGCTTGTTAATTCTCCAAGGAATATGTAGTTGCTGGTTATCTTTCGAAACGCAAAATTGAATCAAATATTTGCATTGGAATTGTGGAATTGTAGTTCTAATGCGATTCTAACAAGCTCGATATTTGTATAATTATAGCAGCAAGAGCCTTCTTTAGATGACAAATTAATATATGTCAGTATTTAGGACAGAATTCTATTTATAATAGCTGTATTTCGATATTCACTGCAAATACTGAAAATCTATAATTTATGTGACGTAAATTATAGATTTTCAGTACTGGCAATAAATATCGAAACGCAGCCAATGTTATATATGTAATATAAAAAACATTTTAAAAAAGATATGTAAGAAATATATGTAACAAAATATACCACATATAAAATTACAAGTGGGATTTTATCACTGAAATCTGACGCAAATTATAGATCGCCTAAGTAATTCAAATGAGTTTAAATAGGTCAGAGATCTTAAACTTTGAAATTCCAAGTTAAATTTATGCAAAGATATATAAAGCACTTTAGCAAAATATGTAGGAAATTCATAAATTGTTGAAATCTGTGAAATAAGAATGAAAATCACAAAAATTCAATTGAGATTGAAAGAATTTCAATGACAAGAAATATGATTTCACATATCTTTATAATGTGGTTAGTAAAATAAACTGCGTTACGAGCGAAATATCGAGTATTATAAAATCAAGTATCGGACACGTTGGCTGTGATGACGAGGGTTGATATCGTCTCTAATTGAAAGAGGATCCGTATCACGCCATAATCCGCCCTCTGACATTTTGTCCGTAAAATCGTGTACGATGTCAGTGATCCGACACCACTTTACCGGTAGCTAAAGATTTCTGACGTAGTTACCTGTTTGCGAATCTTAGTCTACCATAGGAATGTGCGACGACGTTAGAGAAAAGGATGCTATTTGATACTTTTAAAAACTCTAGACATCATTCTGCTTCTATATTTACGAATTAAATATGGAAGGAATTCCTCGCGTTAGAGCAATTCGAATAATATTTTAATCATCGAAACGATTTAAGTTATTAAGTTATTATATCCAGAGATTCTATATATTATCCTCTTTGTTCCGTATTTTATATTATAACAGCTAACTTGTAACTTGTCACACGACCTCGTTAACCATATCGCCCGTGCACATGTTACTCTTAGGTAATAGCGAGACTGGCTTTAGCCGAGATATGAGATCGATCAGTATCCAAGTAAACGCAGCCCTTGCGATTTCAACACAGCTCACGTACTTAAGAGTGTTCGAACTATGAGCGTCATTAATCCTTTACGAAGGATTGGCGTACCTATAGATGACAGTGTTCGCATGATACGGCGCAAACGTTGGGATTGTACGTACCGTAATTTCGTTCCACGAGAGGTAGACAGCTGCAACGAACATTTGATCTTATATATATAATATTCTTCCATTTAATCTTCCGCGATGAATTATTACCGATAGACATTATTGCTTGTGAAGATTTCAAATTTCAGATTAATGGAATCTTTTATAACGTAGATATAATACATCGATTATTACAGGACATATCGCGACAGGGATTTAGATGATGATATAATAATAACATTATCGAGATATGAAAATGAAACTCATTACGAAAAGGCAAATTGTCCGTGCACGAAGAGTTAATATATGTAATAATAACTTTCATTAATAATGAAAAGAACATATTATATCACATGAAATTTTTTCTCAAAAAATGAAAATTATTAACCAATTAAAGAAATTTTCTTTATTACATTGACTTTATATCTCTAATATAACTTTTTCCATAAACAAAAATGTTCAAAAATTCCCATTTTTGGAATTCTAACAACTTTCTATATAAATAATTTAATTAAACTAAGTAATTAAAGTTAAATATATAAAATACATGAATATTTAAATATCGCTCTACAAATTTGTTACTGCAGTTTCCGAATTTTATTACATAAATGTAAAATCTAAAAGTAGTTAAGTGTTAATTAACTTATAAAATAGAAAGAAGAGAATAAGGGAACGTACCGATACACAATTATTCTAATAATAATTTTTCGGATAATCAATTCTGTTTTTATATTCAGTATTAGCTTACATTTAGTAGTAATACAGTTGATATAATCCGACACCGTTTCAAGTGAATTGTAGAAGAATCAGAACCAGAAAGGAATCAGATGTCGTAGCCAGCTCTTTATTTTATTTTATTCTGAAGAAGGTTTTGTTCTTAGAGAAGTTTTCCTCGAGGGGTTCGATCAGCTAGTCGGCACGGTCAGCCGTGAAACTCTCGTGGAACTCGATTCAACTTAAAGGTTGACAAAGCCTTCGGTCCGAAGTGGCTTTCTCTCTTGGAAGTCGACCTAATTTCGTTACTAAAAAAAAAATATCCGGCCATGCGGAAAGGCTTTTATTTTCACGATTTACTGCTGACACGTAAGGAAATTAATAGCACTGACACTCCTAGAAAGCGGTACAGTTAGAATTAGCTTTTGAAACTGCAACACTTGCGAGAGAAGTGGTCCGTCTAACGGCTGACTCGAACTACTTCGCACGTCCGGGCACGTAGATGCGATTCAAGGCCGGGTCATTGTCCGAGAATGCGTCACATATGGGCAAGATTAATTCTTACTCAAAGACGTGCCAATGTTCCTGTCAAAGTGATGAGGGCAGTGTGATGGCAGTGATGAGGGCAACCCGGAAAAGAGATCTTTTTGTTTTTTTTTTTTCATTTGAAGAAGTTTATCCGCTGCTTCTACAAACCGGAAAAATGCAAAGGAGAAAATTGCAATTCTCGTGTTGCAAATATTACTTTTGTATTATATATTGCATTACATATTTGTTTAAAAATCGCAAAATTCTCTTGGATCTGTTTTTTTAAATTTATAAAAGAACCTTCATCGTAGCGAAACACACTTATAAATATTCAATATTTCTTGATTATCTCGATTTTCGAAATGTGCTATTCACAACGAGATAATTCATCGAGCGATATTTGTAAAGATTGATGGATTTCCGTAAACACGGTTTTCGCATTACGAGAATTAAAGAGACTTCCCATCGCTAAGTGCTGTTGACTATTTAACCGGCGGATATGTACACGTTTTCCGCAAGTACCCATTTTGCCGATAAATCCGACGTATCACGCAGCATTTCTGACTACAAACCAGCGGGAAATTCTAGCCTTCCGCGGAAACTAGGGAATCAATGTGATCTGAGAATTCGACGCGAGCGATTACGGAAATGATTCCGCTGCCGCGCGTAAAATTACCCGGAAGAAATCTGCCGTGGCTCGCCCACGTACTTCCAGCGAAACAGCCGTGAGTCAAGAGGCAAGTACGCGTGGTACTCCTCGCGAGGGAATAGTTTACGTAAAGTTGCCACGCGTACCGACATAATGGCACAATTCCGCACGGCGACACGTGGAACGACGAGCATTTTCTGCCAGTGAATACCGTGTCGATAGAGCGGTACACCCATAGAGCGTGATGTGTTGAGACAGTGATAAATTTTACGCGGCTAAAATATGACTTGTACGAGACTGACTCTGTTCGCCGTATAATAAGGTGGTTCAGCAAGGACGGAATACTTGCGAATAATTCTTTTAAAGTTTGGAGATATAAAAAAAAAAACGTTAAGGAAACAATTTTTTTCTGATGCAGGATAAATTCATCTTAGTGTCAGTTACGAGGCATAAGAAGCGAAAATATATTCTTTTATATATATGTACAGGAATATAAATTTTTTTCATTTGAGAAAAATCACGCGAAATCCGGAATGTCTGGCATATAATATAAAAATTCCATATAATGTAAAACGATTTTACAACGCCATTTTTTATCAAATTTAACATATTGACTTTCGTACCACGGTATGAAAACTGGGTCACAATGTTTCGCTGGGAAACTGCGTCGAGAAGAGTATTAATTCTTGTGCCACAGCTGCTTCTTGTGTCTCACGAGGCGTTTATGGCTCACGTCGTTGTAGCGTCGTTGTAAAACGCGGTGAAGTCATCACATTTTTGTTATACTGGATTAAAATGGCCGGTTGCATTTGCGCCTGATGGCTTTCAATTCGTAGAACGATGAGAGGTACGATACGGTGCTACTCACTACTTGAGACGTTTAATTCCAATGTTACAGAATAGACGTAATATAATGTAACTTTATTGTATTCTCGACCGAGTCTATTAACTTCCGCAGCAAATAGCACCTGCGAAATATTGCACAGCAACATGACGTACTTACGGCACGTTTTATATTCAGTTTAGAGAAAAATAGAAAGATTTAGTAAAATAAAAAGTAACGGTTACAAATAGTTAAAATTAATTTTCAGTAGTAAACTTAATTATTTCTTCCTGCAAATTTTTTAGCGCACGGGTGCGCTAGGACTTATTTTGCATTAGAAAGAGAAAGAGTTGCAATTAATAAAGAAGCAAATGTAATAAGAAATGTAAAGCAGGAAGAATCTCATTTCATTAGGAAAATTTTATTTTTCGCAACTAAGAAATTATCTTTATTTTAACAAGCTTAATAAAATTGTAGTCATCAAGTACAAAGTTCAAAGTCAAGCAATGGAAATATTATTTGGTGCAAAATTGTGTTTGGTTTGTAATTCTTTTTTTCAACGATGAGAGACAATGATATTATCTCTTGCAAATATAATACTAATGAAAAATGGTATAATTAGAAAACATCAATTACTAAAATTTAAGGAACTGCAAACATTATTTCCAGTGGTTCCGAAAATGTAATTTACATGTTAGAATCAAAGCCTTCTAAAATACGAATAAGCCGCGTTAAATCCGTAATTCGATGAATTAAACTTCCTCTAGAGATAAGCAAAGTGCAAAAATTCTCATAACGAATTTGCTAAAATCAATATCGAGTAAAGTTATATTTTACTAAGGATTGAGGCGATGAGAGATCTCAGATACAAGAAAGTTTACTATAATTGCATAAATAATAACCTCAGAATAAATTTACAATTTTAGAATTACTTGTAACGTTTTTCACCGTGTTTTTTTATACGAGACTCGTTTTAGCAAGCTATACGTTTCTTCGTTTGCTAAATCGCAGCATATCGTTACACGTAAAAGAAAAGCATGAATTTCCTTTTCACTCTCTCAGCAATGCTCCAGTTAAAGTGAAATTACAGTTGGTGTAATGACGCTCGAATTTCGTCTGCCGGTTTTCAAATGCGAAAAACACGTGCTCGAAATAGCTGAGAGAGAGAGAGAGAGAGAGAGAGAGAGAGAGAGAGAGAATGAATATATTAAACTCTTGTGCATGGAGCAAAAATTACGGAGTATTTGCAATAGGTATGAGTAATTTTATATTCAACTTTAAATTTATACTCTATTGCTAGTATACGTATATGAAGTACATGTATATGAATATAAAGCGAGAAATAATTATACAAGTTACATGTTACATAATATAAAATAGTGATCGATGTGGAAAGATATTGAAAATGATATTTTAAATATTCATCAAACTTGAATCAAGAAGCATGCAATAATTCCGCAGTAATTATTAAATTAGCAAATTTAAAGGTATAATTGATCCAATGAGTCACAAAATTGATCGAATGTTTCAAAAATATCCAGAAATTATTTAGAAAATATAAAAAGATATTTTACATCCTTTTTTGATAATATAAATGTAAAGTTTCTTGTTTACATTAACGTTCTCTCTTCTACATTATAGTATAAAACAGTTTCATGAGAATTTTAGAACATTTTTCATCAACTTCGTGTACAGCTGTATCTTTAGAATAAATGTATATCGTAAATATACATTTATATCATTTTACTGAAATATAAAAATTAATGCTTTGCGTGCGTTGCATGCAAAATTAACAAACGAAACTAATAAATAAAGAAAATAAATTCAAAATTCTAGCTACATAAGTCGCTACTTCTTAATTGATATATGTTCGTGAGAGATCGTAAAAAAAGAGATAAACGTGAAGAAAGTACTACTTTATGATGAAACGAGGAGTCAATGAAACAGTGGAAATGTGTATACGAGAAAGAACGGCTAGGGAAACAGCGAGAAGCAAAATAAACCAGTAGTCATCCTACATATATCGAAAAAGCTTTTACTATTCTCTTGTGCAGGATACATAACAGATAAAAATACACACAAACACACACACACACACACACACATGCACACACGCACGCGCACACGTACATGTCCGAATAATAGAAATGAATTAGCAAGAAGAGTTAGCCCCCTATATCTCCGAAATGCCAAATGATCGCATATGCGGAACAACAGGCGTAAACTTGGCATCATTCTACATAAGCACAATTTATCTATTTATCGCTCACAATTTCCTTAATGCCGACAGCATTTGCAAAGTATATCTCTTGATTATCTGAGATGGGCATTCATATAAAATATTCCACGTTTCAATAAGTTAAAAAATTTGGATCAATTTACAAATTAACGAAAAAGATACATGTTACAATTTAACAATTCTGAGAATAAGAGATTGATCACATTCGCTCTATTTTTAGTTTGTAATTTGTTAATCAATTACCTAATGTAATTGCGGTTTTTCTCCCCGTCTCTTTTTAAATATTTTCTATTATTCTTGCCTATATGAGGCAGAAATTGTGTCGTTTCATTGTTATTTTTAGCTCTGTCCACGTCCATTTGACCACGTTGTATTTGTCAAATTAATTTGTTATCTGTATTTTGATTCGTTTGCAATAGATATGAATGATCGATAGAAAGATAGAGCGGGACATGCAGAACATCGCGTTGATTTAAAATTTGTCGGAACAGTTTCTGTTGAGCTTGTTCCATTGACGAATAGAACGTCGCTTTTAAAAATCACCAACCGATCAATCACGTCTGCTTTTCGCGAAACCCGACTACTTGATTGTCTCTACATTCGTCTCTTTACGAAAAGCTGAGTGGAATTGAAAGTGCAAAATCAACGCTAGATGAATTGAAAGAATCGTTATTCATAAAGAACAAAAGAACAAAAGTACATGACATTCTGAAACAATTGTCGTTCGACTTTTTTACGAAAATAAGCAGAAATTTTAATTCTGAGAAAAGAATATTAAACTAAAATATAAATATGTACATTCTGTTGATATGATTGACAATATATTTGCAAAATTTTTACATGCGTATAGAAAACTTATATTCACGTTTATGGAAATTTTATAAGTTTATCAAATAATTAAAAGTCAAGTTCTACGCGCGACATTGCGCGTTGTTTTGTTATTTGAGTTACTATTTGCGCAACAAATATAAAATTATTAATTATATATATAAATTGATTATTTTGTACTATTATTTGATATCAGAAATCAAATATATTTTATGATGTTTAGAATTAAATGTCAAATGAATACTATTTTCCGTCGGCGGAATACGAAACGTTTGCAAAACGTTACTCTACTGCAAAACATTTGCAAATATCGCAAATGAAATGTTTGCACGTGTTAACGAAAATGTCACTGACTATTCGCGCTGAATTTAGCAGTCGCATTGGATGGACAATTTTGATGCTTCAATGCGATTACAGGATAAAAATTAAGTGGACACACCGACGGATGCTGCGCCCTTTCCCAGATACGATAAATGGTTGATTTTAATTCGGATTGACGTGTTCGGCATAATAACGTTGCGGGAATGACTAATACAGAAGCATTATCGCGGTAACAGCATATCCCCGGTTTGCGTTTGCATTAATGATGTGTAGCACAGTAAGAGTTCAATCGGCTAACGCGCGCGATTATTGTTAAAATGCAACAGACTTAGGCCGGTAAATCGAAAGATAATCGATAAAATTTACATTAAAACAAATGCTGAAGTGACGTAATGTATCACTTCATTAATTATCCAATAACGCAGTAAATATCTCGAAATATCCTCTAAAACATTAATATGGAAATGCATCACGAGATTTCAGAATAAGCGTTTAACTCTTCTAACTTTTGAGAATACGAGCAGACAAATAATGTAACACAGATCTGTTACATCGTTTTTTTAATTAACATTTAATAATCTTATTAAATTCGCTATAACTATGTAAGTTATTCCATTTTATTATACATCGATACTTGATATATTAATTATAATATTTACACATATCGTAAATATCTTTAAGTTATATTGAACATAATAGATTTTTAAAATTGACATCAGCATTAATTAATCCGTGATTTCTGTAGTTTAGTTAATTATAATTCCTTCAGCAATTAAACTATAGCGAATTCTGTTATTATCACTGTAAAAACCTGTGATTTTCAACCATAGGCTGTGAATGTTAAATTATAGACCAAGAGTGCTTCGATTTACCCTATTATGCGATGTGATCCGCAAGTAGCGCATTTACGCCCACGTAATCAGCGATTTTGGTCAAGCGTTCTAATTAGTGAGATTATGATGATTTCCACCGTGGGCGAAACCGCGTCGATGCAACATTTGTTGTTACATTGATTTGGCAATTGATCGACGTTGACAGCTCGAACGAGCTGTATTTTAACGTGGAGAAACGGATCGGTCGCGCAATTCACACGTTTCATCCGTTCGATGCGTTTCAGGAAATTGGTTTCATTACCGGCTCTTTTTAGCAGGAGCAAAACCGAGTTTTGCCGAATACGTATTGTTAAAGCTTTCTTTTTTTCGCTAATAATTAAACTCGCACCCACAATTGCACGTGGAAGCCAAGTTTCTGGGAGGGAGAAATCGTTAGTTCGTTAACGTAATAATGCAATTTTCATCGACCGATCTGCAAAACGTAACATGATATTCACATGACATTTGTGAAATGAAATTTAATACATATTCGTGTAAAAAAAAGAAAAGTTTATTATATACGAATAGATTTTTAAGGTAAAACGAATGTATTATTTGGAGATATTAAATTTTAATTAAATATTGTAATTAGAGAGAAAAAGAAGGATTTAAAAAATCAATATTTTAATGAATTTTTACTTTTAAAGCATTACAGAATAAAAAACAAAGTTTGTTATTCCAATTATAAGAAGATCGAGAATCTCTACTAATAACATCGATTTTCCATCGAAGAGTAAAATACTTTCCTCTAAACAGCTTTATCAGCTTTAAAGACAATCTGGTTCGGCTTATTAACAAAAGAGCTCATTAACATTTCGCAAATGTATCGAATTTAATAAGAGTAGAAGTTCATTTTGCAGACGTTCATTGCCAGTCTCATTATTTTTGTATTAAGAATGGTGCTCAGACAATTATTGTCTAATGCAATTCTGCCAATAAAAAGTTCATTATTCTTTCGTAATCGCCTTGTATTTAAGAGACATCAGTGAATCCCTTTAACAAAAACTTCAATAATAACTCAGACAAACTTCATTACGCAGCTTTGAGCCGAGTCTCCTTCGACTTTGCTGTCCTATTCGATAATGGGAATTTGTCGGGACAGATCGAACGGCTCGAGTTGCAGCGTCGACGTGAATCGACAGGAAAATGATACGTCTCATGAAACCTACGTTCTTTATACGCGTTTCAACCATCTCGGTTCAACAATAATCGATTGTCATCTGACATGACAATTTCATTTTTTTTCTTAAACAGAACATTGGCTTTATGCATAGCATATCGGAGAACATTTAACGTAAAATTATTTTATAAGACTTTTAATTTAAAGTTTAGTCGCTAGAATAATATCCCAAGACAGCAGATTGACAAGAAAAGTGATAGTCTCCTTCCCCTACTCCTCGAACTCGAAACAGGATCTAATTAATCAAAATTGATCAAAGGTTGACACTGTAGAGGGCAAATATATTCTTTCGGTTGAATTACTGATTTCCCCCCCGTATATGCTTTCCATAGTAGAGGAAAGTCGTCAATACTGCCACAGACCCCATAAAGCGGCACTCTCCCATTTCTCGAAAATTGAACATTACACTGTATGAATACCAATAAAAATATGATCTCCTTAACAAACTAGTGTGCCGGTATTGATGACTTTCCTCTATGTATATATTTTCTTTTGATTCGGATATTGCGAATAAGGTATCGGGGTATCATATGAATACGCCTAATCTTGGGGTCGTGTAATTACAGCTTTTAATACATATCCTACCCTCGTATTCGCTGTATGACAGAACACGCTATATAATCACCTTAGACGGTGTCTAATCAGTCTGAAAGCTGCTTGATCGTTGAGATATGTTCATGTATAGCGATCGATCGATCTGTTTAATATTCAAGAGGATAACCAACGATTGTAGCTGTATTCTAATTGACATTATCTCTGGTCTTACAATATTCATGTTTACGCGGTTATAATTATATTGTTATACAATTTCTCTACATAACACTGTGTGTTAAAGTTTAGTTCGTCATATCTCTAGATGAAAGATTACAGAAAAGTGTTGCTATATTATCTTTATAAAACGGCTTGTAAAATTACATTTATCGCTATTTTACTATTGATCCTGTTTCAACATCAATATATCTGCAGATTTATAATTATTGCAATATAATATTTCCTTATAAAAGATTAACATTATTGGTATCGTGAGATAACGATGAAAATTCTTAACTTCTATAATGAGAAAAAATCTTAATTTTTTAATTAGAAAAAGAATGTATGTAGGTTAAAATATTTTTAAAAATATTCGATTAATTTCTATTCCTTTGATATTTATGACAATTATTAACATGAAATTGTATGATTTGAAGGAGACAAATCTATATAAAGATTTAAAAATGGATAAATTTTAATTCACATTTCTTAAAATGCAAACGCTAACCTAAGTTAATAGAAATTTAATTCGCAATTTTGAAGTTTACGCAAATTTGTAATAGCTTAAGTCAAAATAAAATCTGTTAGATTACGTATATTTTGACTCCGTTAATTAGATTGCTAAATTATATCGTCTATCTATCATGTGTCTTCTTGAGTATTATTATTATCTGTATGATTGATTCATTTTTCCCGATAAACGTCAATTCTCACAGATGGACGTTATCTTGCGTATTTTTTCCACCTATGATATTTACAAGGTACAACCAAAATCGAGCATAGCTCAATACACCCACAGAACAACCTATCGAAGGGACGCGGTATCATATGATGAAATATTACGTAAGCCATTTCGCGTCACATCGTGTGCTATAAAAGGACGATTCAATATCGCTGTTCGGGGCTTCATCCGCTCGGAGTTTAACTTGCACTCGGCTTTTAAACAGGAATGAGCACAGCCGTGCGTGGGTGACTATCGGAAGTGCTTCGAGATTTAATATATGGAAGTCTCTCGACAAGATCCAATGCCACCTTCGCTCCCGCGAAACTTTCGACTCGTGGCGCGCTATTTCCGCTTTTGTGGAGGCCGTTTTGCGTTGAAGTTACCGAACTTTCATCCATTCTGTCGTCTTTTACGATAGGAGAATCACGCCCGGCTCGGATCATGCCATATATTGTTGCGTTGGCGCTAAAATATTTCGCGATGCGAGACACTCTGTGGAACTTTTTATTTTCTTCTACCACCCCGTTGTATTTCCCTAGCGGCAGATCGGCGATCGACGAGAAGATATAAGGGGCAAGGATGTTTGTATATTGCAATCAAGGATTTGATATAACAGAGATTGAGCGCTAAAAATAAGAATCTCAGAATTTCACTTTTTGAAATGTCTTGCCAGGAAAGAAAGCGTTTTGATATAGCGCACGCATTACTTGATTTATTTGGAGTATCTAAAACAAAGAAGAAAAACACTGCTTTTACATGTATGAAAATTAATTCATGTTCTTGCAAAATATACTGGAGTATTTAAAACAAAGAAGAAAAACACTGCTTTTACATGTATGAAAATTAATTCATTTTTTTTGTTAAATATATATATCATGAAAAAAAATGCTTGAACATATATTAATGATGTCAATAATTAATGATCAAATTTTAACTACATTTCTCTTGGTTCTTACAATTAGTTATTCTCTTTCAAGTTTTACTTTCATACATTTTCTATCGTAATTTCAAGGAGCATTAAAATTCTAGATTTGCGTCGGAATTTAGGATAAAGTTTTATTCACAATTTTATATATACCATGTTTACATGTATATTTCGATCGGATACGCATGCCCGCGCATTTCGATTCCCCTGCAACGTTCCTCATATTGTAGCCACACATTAAATTATAAATAGAATTCTGTCAGGACGATTTACAAATCGTGTAAAGTGGACTTTACACAAGCGTGGAATATTTACTCACAGGGGTAATCAATCGATCTTGTTCCAATCAAAGTTTCCTACTTACACAATCAGTATAACCAGACTCTCGTATAAACAGACGAGGGATATCTATAGCAATTTTCCCTCGACCCGCATCTCCTATTTCGTTTCAATTCGAGCGTTGCGCCGAGGTAGAGAATGAAACGGTAACTCTTCGTGCAGTCGTTCGTTACGTAAGTACGATCCACCCATTTGGGGAGCGAGCTTGCTTTACCGCCGCATCAGCGGAAAATGCGCGGAAAGCCGGAGGCTGCGTGACCGCGACGACTAAATGTGGGCGGCGGAATTCTCAACAATTGCGGTATGTCAACTACCAAAAAATTTCTCTCCGACGCGAGGAAACACCCGGCATTCCGCGAGAATTTCTGGTGTTTCGCTCTGCTTTCTCGACTCGACGGAGATGGAAATCGCGCATGTACATTCGAACGGTTCTCCTCACTCTCGTGGAGCTCTAGGATTCCTTTCTTCAGTATGTCCGCGATATATATGTGTGCACTATGTTAGCCAGTTGGCATTTGTCCTTCCACCCACAGAATCCCATAAAATACACGTACGAAGGAAATGGAAAAAGCAACGGAGATGAACGTTCTTGCGAATCAAAGCCGAATTCACCGAAAGATATAGAAAAATTGAGTTTCTTAGGACGAGCGAGGACGTCCCGGGTTTCAAAGGGCCGAAAGTCCCTTGATATATATGAAGACGTATGTATATGAACGCGAAGAAATATTTTTATTTCTTCGACGGCAAACGAGGCACGAGATTAGAACGAATATTATATTCGAAAAAGCAGCGACGAAAAGCTGGCAAAAATCTATAAGCAAATCTAAAAGCTAAGCAAAAAAATATAAAAAGAATATATCTAGCGACAAGCACAGAAATATGTTTAATATTTGCACTTTGTCAAATATTTATTTATATACTTTCCGATACACTGAACGCGAAAATGTAAACAGCTATTTTATTAAGAAGATGACTTTTATTATCGCTGTACGAAACAAAAAAGTGATTTTTAATCTGAACGCCGTATAATGCGGTCGTTTAGAGAGAATGGAACGGAATTTGGCGAGGGATAAAATTGGCCGGTATCCGAATCGCTGAAATACACTGTCACCGGCCTGACAGTGAATGATCGAATTGCTCTCCTGTACCGCGGCATCTCCTTTGTGGTAGTTGATGTTTACCTCGTCTAACGTGTCTAACAGCTTTACGTAACGAAATGTATTTGCGTACCTTTCGCACTTTCCCTCACAGAGCCGAGTCGTTGAAATCCTTCGAGGAGCTCGAGGGCTGATCCAGATCCTTCGAGATGTTCGTCGTCTGCTCCAGAATGATCATCTCGCATCCCTCGGGATTCTGCGCTTTCGTGTTACTGGGCAGCAGGGTCTCTTGCATGGTATTATTACCGTTACATATCTTGTCGCCCTTGCTCTCCCTGGTCCTCGGAGTGTTACAGTTGGAGTTTCTTGAATAACATGGCAGGACCTGTGAAAATAATAACGTGAGTTTTTCATTCGACGAATCTCTAGCGATGATTTTGGTCGATAATGCAAGATTTCAGTATTTAATCTGTTATGCACGGTTCCTGAATCGTTTATTACTGACTTATGTTGAATTAAATTTTAACTCATTTATGCCACTATTTAACCCTTTGCGGCACACATTTTTCTATTGATTGAATTTTTATGAAAATTGGTATACACGGGTTTTTTAAGTCGCTGATTACGAATCCGCCATCAGATTTCGACGATTCTTTTTCAAAATGGCGAATCCAATATGGCGGTTCACGATTTTGATTTTTTTTTAATAAAAATTAATGAAAATATATTGTGGCCATTCGTATGGAATTGTAGTGAATCAGTATCAGTAGGCTCGCTCTTTATA
>VBVR01001380.1:13153-31000 GCA_011638315.1 Tetramorium parvispinum | reverse complement strand
ATATATATATATATACATATATATATGTATATAAATGCATATTTATATATTTTGAATTTATTCTTTTGAAGTATAGTTATTATTTCCATTTTTTAAATCGATCAGAACAGTTCGTAATAAAATGCTAAAAAAGAGTCGCCAAAAATTTTTTTATTTATAAATTCTATGCATACCTGTCTGTTCAAATTATTTTTTGAACAAATTTCATTTCAAAACAAATAATTTAAAAAATCGATTTTTTAACTGTGATACTAATACATGTTTATTTTTGTTATATATTTAATTTTATTTTATTTTATTATTTTATTTTAATATTATATTATTTCTTATTAAAACAATTTATTTTCAATAATGGATTTATTTATAAATATTTATTTATACAGAAATTAATAGAAGTATATTATATTAAATTATTGGAAAATAATAATTATTTGATTAAAATCACGCAGATGGATTTAACATACATACAATATAATACAATTTAATCCATATTTTAATAATTATTATATTACAATAATTGAGAATGTTCTAACTTACAATCAGTCAAAGAATCAGGCAATTTGATTTAATTTGTAATTGTATTAAGTGTATTTTCATTATTTAAAGGAATTTCAATTATTACTTTTGGTTCATTACTTTTCTTTCTTTTTGATCATTAATTTATTCTTTGCTACGACATTTAATATTTAATTCATACATTACAAAAGGAAAGCATAAATTTGATTTCGATTTCAACTTATTTAATGACAGTTACTATAACATTAATTAGAGGAGTATTTTCATTTTTAAAATATTCTTACTATAAGTATTATATTCATTATTATTATTGATTAATTATTATTAATTATTATCTTGTTAATTGTATACAATGGTTTCTTAAATCACAGAATGCAATTTATTTGTTTATTATATCCTTTATGCACATATGTATACATTTTAATCAAAATAGATTGAAGCTGTCTCATACTGACAATGAGTAGCATGAAACACCTACATTTAATTTCAGAGGATTTATTCACAGTCGATGTAGATACCAGCAATTTCAACTATTTGCCTTTCCTCCAAGATTTATCGCTAAAATTTAGCGTAGATTGCATGGGTTATATGTACTACTACAGACCGAAAAAAGAGAGGAAAGAAAAAGAGGAGGAAAAAACGAAATAAGTCATGTGATAAAATTTTATATTAATTTTATCTCTGTTATAAATTGTTTAACTTTAAATTGTTTTTATATTATAGATGATTTAGTCACATGAGTTATGTAAAATTAATTGCACATATTATTAAATATATACAATAAAAGATTTTTAAATTATTATGTTATAACATAATGTCTAAATAATACTTAAAAATTATTATAAATAACATCTTTTATCATATATTGCTTTTCATAACTTGCTAATCTTTTAACTAATAATTTAATTGACATTTACAAATACATACATATAATTTATTACATGCTAAATGCTTATAATAAAATAATTGTGTTAAATTGTTCTATTGTTTAATATCAATCTTTTTCTTAATTAATTTATCAAAAAAATCTATTATTTTCAGATCATATTATGTTTTCTCTATTTTTATACTTTAATTATACTTTAATAGAACGATAATTTATTGAAGACTTGTATGTATGGAAAGATATCATTAATATTTACTTTATTTTAAGCAATTTTTGAAAATAACCGACTTTATGAAAAGCAACTTGATATTCGCTAGACTATTTACAAGAGCATTGTAGATCAGAAGTGTCAGAGGTCTCTTGACACTTGCGGTACTGTATCTTGGTCAGTGCTCTCCGGAGACCGTGCCATCGCCCAATAAATCTCACAATAGACTTAGCAGAACAAACGTTATCTATGTTTCCTAAAAGAATTTCTATTGCAAAACTCAAATATGGCAAACAATGTTCGTCATTATTTCGTTTAATAAAAGCAACTCGTTTATAGCATGTTATCGTATAAAGCATATTGAAAATAACTTATCTAAACTGCAAAAAATATATAGGGACAAATAAAATGAAAAGTACTTGAGGTATTATATTTTACAATTTCAGAATAAAAAAAACTTTAAAGAAACTTAAAATATGTTCCATTTGCAAATATTAGAATTTTATAAGTTAAGAATAAATAACTTTAAAAAAAATTTTAAACACATTCTATTTACAAGTAGGATTAGGAAAAAAATAATTAATAAAAACAATTATTTTTTGTTAAATTAAACAAAGATTGACAAGATTAAATTAATTGTTTTGCTACTAATTCATTTAATTTTCGCATCATGCTTGTACATCTATTTGTGACGTCTTAGAAGGGATATTGCTCATAATGTTCATACTGTTCTTAGTTAAGAGAATGACCGATGGCAATCCGAAGACAATTTAATTAAACTTACATAATACACAAGAGAGCTACGCGCTGATTGTCAGTGGCTATCTTTGGTGTCTGCGAAGGGAAGTTTACTACTCGGTGCCTTCCTGTCGCGCCTTAACTGCGTAATAGTAGAAGTGAATCATTGAAATGCGCACACACTCTCTTGTTATCTCTGAATTCGCTTCTTCTTGAACGAATAATCGGAATTCAAGAAACTCAAACATTGGATTTTTCTTGTACATCTAATCTTTCACGCGTCATTTTTCCGCATTGTTGTCACCATTTTATCGAATATGTCATGCATCAACAAAGCTTTTATTGCATATAATATTTCTGGAATTTTTATTTAACAACAATTTTAACAGTTTAAAAATTGTACGTTTATTATTATTATTTCTTCATTATTAGTTATATAGAACTCAGCCATTAAATATATAAATTGAAATTTACAGTTTGTTTATAATTAACAATATCTATATTTTTGAGAAGAAAATATTTATTTCATATACAATTATTGAGTTTTTAAAACTTTTATTAAGTTAACGTATTCATTAGATATTAAATAATATAATTATATATATAGATATAATTATATAGATTAATTGCAATTGAAAGATATTTTCAATCAAGAAACTAACATAATATCTAGCTTTATTTTTATTTCTATATATACTTTACTATTCTTTAACTATAAAATAATTATATGTAGTTATATACATGTTTTCTATAAAGCTAATTTTTTTCTTTAATCTAATTTATTCCTTGATTTTGATTACTTATTCATTTCTATTATCTCATTTACGATTATCCGAATATCGGAAATATAATCAGGGATCCGAACATTATTTATTAGATAACTGTGCCGCGCCAGATTATCGTTTAAATATTTATGTTTTAAGTGAAATATATCTCTTCTGATCAACCTCAAAATGCTGTAGCGTATTCTGTTTATTATGCCAAGTTGCCTCTTTATGTAGAGCGCTGCGTAACATCCATATCTTGATCACTTCGACAACGCTTTCTGCTTGAAATATGGCGTAAGCAAGCCTCGATAAATATACGAAATCAGGAAAACGAGCACCGATGAGTGATAAACTGTTACTTTTGAATGTAAATAAATATAAGGGCATCAGTATTTTCTGTATACATATTCGGTAGTGCTTGAAAAACGAGAGACAGTACGATGAAACGATGATTGGTGTCGTAAATAGAAATTACTTAATCCAATTTAGAGGATTTGTGCTCCGCCGCTTGCTGGAGTTGTGCATATAGATGGACGACAAATCGAAACCTTATTGGCTTGTTAGTAGTCTCCTGCATCTATGGTCCTTATCAATTTAGCTCTCCGTCTAATAAGTTCGTCCTGTTGAAAATCCATTGGAAGTATGAGTTAATATATAAATCGTTTTATATTATATTATATAAATTATAGAATTTGCGAATAATATGTAGGTATGTCATATGAAAAAATCGTTTTACTCGCCAAGAACAAAAAGATCTTCCGCGTTTACATGATGAAACATAAATAAAAAATAACAATTGGACTTTATGAAATTGAGTTAATTGAAGATTAAATTGCAATCTGTTTTGATAATGGTTAAGAGAGTACTTTTGTGATTGATTTTACTGATAATGGCAATATATTTTTAAAAAATGTTTAAAGTTGATATTAATTGTTCTTCATTTACTAACTAAACAGTTACCTGAAAAAAGAAATTTAAATATTTAAGATAATTTTTATTTTTAATCTATCAATCTTTGAAAATCTTTAATGTTTTATGCTTCTCTAACATATATTTATGTTTTATCATACTGTGAACTTTTTTAATTGCCATCTTTAAATTGCCATTTTTTTAATATTTCGGATAGATTATAGTACTCAACTTATTTATCGCAATAGTTTGATTTGTGATTGCAATTTTAAATTGACCTGCGGCTTAGCATGGGTTATCTTCGTGGAAAGCGTGAAAGAGCAACGTTCATAAAACCGCTGTTTGTTGTGGAGACGAAGAACGAAGTACTATGCAACATTTTTACCCTTACTCGGGTCAAGATGAAGGTGCCCGCGGATGTGAATTTACGATATTACTAGACGGCAGGGTTACTTTCTTTCTTCCTTCACAGTATGATGGATGTAGCCTCAAATACCATCTTTTGTTTTCGCGAAGCTACTCTATTACGTAAGTTTTACAATGACCGCAATTGAAAAACTTTAAAAAATG
This sequence comes from Tetramorium parvispinum, assembly GCA_011638315.1. NCBI lineage: Eukaryota > Metazoa > Arthropoda > Insecta > Hymenoptera > Formicidae > Tetramorium > Tetramorium parvispinum. The sequence goes on along the minus strand of VBVR01001380.1, from coordinate 26,406 downwards.
TGAAATCTTCATTAAAATGTGAGAAATATATAATTGTGTTTATTGATCATATAATTGAAGAATGTTTTAAAGAAAAAATATATTTTTTATTTAGTTTATTTTATAATACAAAGTATATATATTTGTTATAAAATAAACTATATAAAATATCTATCCTTTATGTAATTACAATAGCTATTTGTTATGTACATATACACTATAATCAAATCAGATAATAAAAAATTTATAAATATTCCGTTTTTTTAATATTTTGCAATAAAAGGGAACAAAATATATTAATGAAGAATATTGGATTTTTAGTACAGGATTTTGAATGAACTGATGTAACATTGAATGTGCATGGAAATTTCTTTTATTTGCATGACGTCGTTAAACGCTTTGAATCCAATTAGGATAAACACACATGTGTATTTTTACGTCAATAACGATAGAACAAGTTTAATTGTCTGTTTAATTGAAATTCAAATAGGCATTAATGAATGAACTGCCAAGCTCGTCAATAAGTATTATCTAATTCCCATTATTGAATCGCATTTAATTATTGAAAACGCATGAACATTAAATACTTCGGAACCAAATATTTTAAAGCTTTGTAATTTATATTGCATACAAAAAATCGTGACGATTATTTTTTAATTGAAATGTAAAACATACTTTTGAATAATTGATTAGCAATATATTTACATATGTGTTTTGCATGAGTGATTTGTGATGCGCAATATTCATGATGTATTACTTGTTTTTCCTTCATATATTTTTTAATTTCAAAAAAATATTCGATGTACTGCAAAAACTATAATAGCATAATCAGGAACACATTTAGAAAAACAAAATTTGTTTACATTCAAAATTTTTTAATATTATAAGAAACCTATTATACATGATCTCTATACCGTCTCAATGAAGATTTGTCAAATATTCTAATTATTTATGCAGCATGATTTTTTATTTAAAAAATATAATTTTAAAAGTATATTATTATTTTACTAAATATTTGTTGATTGTAAAATAAATAATAACTTAACCATATAAACGTTCCGTGCTTTATTTGTTTATTTCGAACACAAAGTTTCAGTAAATGTAAGTGTATAAAAATTTATAAAAATCTGGAGTTAAATTTATTTAATAAATTTTAATCAAAGGAATATTTTTCTAATCTTTAAAAAATTAAAAGATAAAATTATTTAAGCGATTTATTTATCCTGATAGTGTCCTATTTTGAAATCTATGCTTGAAAAAAAGAGAATGCTATTGCAAGTAAGCGTTATTGTGCAAAGCATGTTCATATCGTTTCGATATATGTATTTCGATATAATCTCTGTTAATTTTAATGCTTAATTCTGATTTTTAATCTTACGAAGTGTTTTAAACAAAGGAGAGAACAAAAGAGAATTATCTGATTTTTTCATTTAAAGTTTTTAATATTTCTACATTTTTGAATTATATAAGTCTTATCAATTTTTTCAATCCCAATATTAGCCATGAATCTTTTACATTTACATTTTGAATATTTGCAACTGTTCAAACATCTACATAAAATTCACGGAATTAATACCAAGAGCTAACGGATTAAAAACTAACATGACCATGGACGGTAATGTTGATATTATCACATCAGCGACGAATGAATTTAAGCAGACGAATCGTGAGATTTACATTCGTGTGAATGACTTTTCATCAACGCAGCCGCTTTATTTCTTTGAAGCGAGATTATGAAATGTGCCAGACATTCTGCTATCTGTCTGAAAAGTGACGTAAAAGTGATGTAATCTACGCTTTCCTAGATTAGACCGTTTGACTCATATCGTAACATTTTGCCATTTTACTTTTTCACGTAATGTCTTGGCCTAATTGGTGGATATTAAACACACTTTAGAATTCTGCTTTCTTAAATACGAGTGATTTTATTTTATTTTATTAATACGAATTGTTTTATACATAGTTACAGAAACTCTGTATAAATTATTTTTCTTCGAAAAATATAACTTCTCTTCGAGGACAGAAATAAAAAGTGAACATATGTATTTGATATTAATTAACACCGATAATATTAATTCGTATAATAATCCAATAATGTTTGACAAAGCAGTAACAAATATTCTGACAACATTGTAACAAAATTGTATCTTCCGTCTCGTTTAAAATATTTCGTAAAACCGAGAACACACGAGCAGTTGTTTGATCGCGAGTACTTGCGTGCTGAGCGCAGACATGTCGATGTACTTCTTCCGGCTGCACAACCTGCGCCGTCAGGCGGAGGAGGTACGGAAGAAGCGGCAAAAACGTGGCAGAGGCAGCCAGGGTGGACAACTTGGGACCAACCACACGGACCAGTCCCAACCGACGGCTGGATCCATGCCATGCTGCAATCGGATTCATCGGGGCCCGAGCAGGCTCTTCGAGCGAGCCCCTCTACAACCTAGCGACTCGCTTGATGAAATCGCCTTCCAGATACCGAGGTAAATTCATGTCTATCAAGATAGAATATCCACATAGGAACAATCATACGAAACTGTGCGGAGAATTGAGTGCTCTTTATGTGCTAATTTAATGCTCCAACTATTATATTTTGCGAGAAATTATTTTTGTGCTTGCCTTTTTTATATGTTTCATTTACATATCGTCTAATAGAACAAAAATGAAAATATAATGTTAAATTTCGTAATTGTAAAAAGTAAATTAATTTATAAGAATGATTAATAATAAAAAGTAGCGTAAAAGTAATTTTCGGCGTAAGGGATAGCGCAACAAAATTTAAACTAGAATATATTGAAAGCACATAATTAGCACTAAATTATAATATAAGTGTCTTTTTAATTCCTCTTTTTTAAAATGAGTATTCTAACTTTTTTAAAAGACGGCACAAAAATAATTTCTCGCAAAACGGCTAGAGGAATAAAATCAGGATTAGAGCATTAAAATTAGTAAAAAACATAAAGAGTACTAAATTCTCCGCACAGTTTCGTATGATTGTGCCTATGTGGGTATTTTAGATCAATAGACATGGTAAACTCTTCAGTTGCACGGTTCTGCCTTCTTTTGTCCTACGTGGCCGTTTCCTTTTTATTAATATCCTTTAAATATTAATGGAATTATAGCTCGTGATTTATATAATAACTTAGAGTTCTTAGTTTATTAATACTTAATTTATTAACTCTGAAATATGTAGTCTAACATATGTATGTAATTTCTCAAGTATCTAAATGTAATGCTTTTGTGAATATAATTATGCTTTTAAAAATATTTATGTGAAATTTATGTTATTTTAGCTCTAATAAATAATATATTTTTAATAATTATTTTAAAGGAAGAATAAATTATTAATCTTACAAACAATAAAAATTATTTTAATGATAGTTTAACATACATTTTATAGCACATTGGACTTTTAAATTATGAAGGACATTTAGAAAATATCTCTAATGCAAAATGCTCGAGACGATAAGTTGTAAAGCAATTGATTGCAATCTCTCACCATTTAAATGCAGCCGTAAAGTTTTATATTCTAATCCGCTTAACGGATTCATTAAGATTTTATCCCTTGTTTTGTGTTTAGCTATTCCAACACGGAATACCGTCTTATGTTTCAAGAATCAACTTGATAAAATGATTCGCGCAATTTAAAAATGTCAGCTCACGAACGCTTATCTAGTACCTTTACGATCCAAATGTAATTCTCATCCTGATCTCCGCGTGAAATGAAACTCGTAAAGCATCAAGATAGCAGTAGAACGTTCCACTTCCTGCAGAAGGGTCAAAGGTCAAAAGATGAAACTGCTCAGGAAAGAAACGCAAAAGTTGTACAAACATGAAGAATTTTAAAATAAATGTACGTCTCATTAAATCGACAATATAAATTGTTGTCATTATTTTCGTGCAACTCCTTCTTACAGAAACGAACAGAAAATAAGATGCACAAGTAAAAAAACATTAAATTTATTATCTCAAGTGTTTCTCTTTATTGATTTTATGCATAAATTGATTGTATAAACTGGAATTTTAAATAACATTTTTCTCAATAATAGATAAATTACAATAACAGACAAATTATGATTATTAATATAATAAAGCATAAAAGAATAGTGCGTTTTAATAAATCACAATTAGTTAGGAACTTCAAATTAGAAAGCAATTTGAAATCTAAATTTTTAATATTATAAAATTAGATAATAATATAAAATGAATTTTATTATTTTAGAATTAGAGACATAATACATTTTTTATGAAGATCGCATTTTAATCGATATGTAATCAATTTTTGTTATGTTGTTGTACAATGTATACTTATTTAATTTACGTAACAGTATTCTTTGAAATAATAATTGCGTAAATAAAAAACCACTTACGATGTAAACTGAAGCCACGATAAACATACTTTGCGGCTCGAAAAGCTATCAGTTCTCTATTTTGGTTCATTCAGTGAGAGTGAACGGAAGGTATAGTGACAGAACGGTATTGCTCCCTCGCGGAACTCTGGACTACATAGAAGTCGAACTTTTAATTTGTTTAATTACGTTTGGCTCCTGAGAGTGCCCGTGGACGCAATCCCCTCAGGATTAGCCTCGCTTTCTTGTTTCGAACGAGCGAAAGAACTCGCTTAGTTGACAGAATTTCTGAAGGTAAACCCGGAGTTGCGGTTGACTAGTTGGAAGACGAGAAGATGGAAAATGATGGTAGAAAGAATTGGATTACGCTTGGATACGCCGACTATGCTCTCTCACCCCGCAAAACTTTCGATCCAATCGTGAGATTGTCACTATTACGCGTCTCGTAAATTGCAGATAGTTGCGCGAAAGCGCCACAACTATTGACTTCCTGACTTTTCAGATTTACTTCAAAATAAATATAAATATACTAAAATTATTAAAACAAAGACGGTATAATATTTATTATTGATTAAATGCTTTAATATCATCGTTATTTATTTATTTAATACTGACATTATAAAAAGTTTGCATAAAACTAAATCATACTTTACTATTTTTCTCATATAATTCTATATTTTCATAGTTAATTTAAGATATTGTAACTAATGATTTTTAATTTATGTGAAATATAGATTTAAATTTTTTAAACTTTATTGTAATCAATTCAATTACTAAAAATTTCGACGAATTACGAGAATCGAGATTTCTTTTAATTAATATATGCACATTACACTGTGCTTTACACAATAAGCCTTTCATCGGATTTTAAGTTCAATCATGCTTTTGATGAGCGATTTTATGACATGGTAAAGGATTCAGGAGTAATGCTGTAGGAGTTTAGTAACGAGGTGGTTCGAGAGGTCTAGAAGAAGCAAAGAGCGAATAGGTAATCTCTATGGTCGTCAGTGTTCTGCCGCACCCATGAGAGCCAATCACGAACACACCCCTTTGTCAAAGCTCACCCATGTCATTTACATTGGCAGCAAATTTATATCAGACTATCTTCGTTTAAAGAGCGCAACGACACGACAAAGTGACACGAATTCTCGATCGTTTACGTCTATGTTAGAAAGGAAGAAACAATATTAGAGCTTCTCTAAATTTTTTATTAATTTAGTAAACCAATAATTAAAAATATTATTTTTTGTCTTTTTTTTAATACTGAAAATAAATATAATATGCATTTTATAATATTTTGAAAATATATATATTCTACAAAATAAAAAGCTGCAACAATCTAGTTGCATATTATATATTTTGGCAAGCTATACGCTCCGATTTAATATTCGCCTATTATGTTAATCAGCGCGTTGTAACGTATGTATGTATATATCTGTATGTACATGTCATATATTTAATTGATGAGATGTATAGTATATCCTAATCAAGTAAATTTCTTGAAGAGTATAGTGAATAATCAATATCTGTCAATTGGCATTGACCTAAAAATGTCGCATAAATGATGAATTTTTATGTACTTGCTGAAACTTCAATCTATCGATTGTGTCATTTCTAAGTCTTGTGTAACATTTGCAATTATTTTTGACGTTCATTTAATTTTTGCATTATAATACTTCTTTGATTATCGTTTCTCTATGGTGACTGCTTTTTAAATATTTATGAGAAAAGTACTACAAATGTGATTCATCAATTTTTAACCGTCACGCTGATCTAGTATGCAAAATAAGTTTAACTTTCTTGAGAAGCGAGGCAAATAACTCGTATATGTTATTATGCAGGGTGATTGAATTACATGATAAATATTCAAAGAAGTATTAAAAGTAAAGAAAAACAAAAGTAAAGAAAACAAAAAGTAAAGAAAATTAAAAATGAGATATTTAGATGTTTTTCATTGCCACTAAAAGAGTGATAGTACAAGTATAATATACATCGACAAATTTGCAAAAAGATTGGGTAAAATTTTATCATGTAAACCATATTTGATTGAATATAATTAAATTTAATTATATTAATAAATTTAATTATACTAATGTAACTATTATTTAATTATAATTATTAAATATAACTGTTTCGATATCGACATTGTCTAATTTTGTTGTAAAAAAATCGTTTTACTGTTACATTATCGCTTTGCATATATCTTTATTTCATATCATATTTTATTTTATCTAGATACATTTGTACAATCAATTATTTAACGTATTACAAGCAAATAATCATTTGGAATAATATTACTAAAAATAATATAATTATAGATAATTGACAAAAGTGGTTAGCATCTATCGTTTTTCTTCTCTCTTGAAATAAAGTAATGACGGATGATGTACTGTAGAGACTGACGAAGATAATAGACGACACACGAAAAGAATAGGGTATGCTTTGGGGGTGCGGACGGCGTTATCGTAATCAAGACTAATCGAGGTCACGTGTGTCCCACATAGAAAAGCACATCGTGATGCGGGAACATGTTTCTTGCAAGAATATCGTCGGGGATTTTCGAATCTTCGAAATATTATATACTTATCACCCTCATCAACGAAGAAGACGTATTTGTCTTCGAGGGGTCTATTATAAAGCCGCGATCGAAGATAAGGAACGGGTCGGCTGAATAAAACATAAACATAACGCATTAACGCGGATATAAGCATAATTCGAGCTCGTCATTTCTTTGGCGCATACGATCGCGTTGTTGAGACAATGGTGCCAAGGGATAGCAAATGGTAGCTCTAAATTTGCTTTACTGCTAGATAACTGCATCTCATAAGTGTCTCGTTACTGCTAGAAAAAAAATGTTATCTCGTTTTGTAGGGAATATGTTAGGAAATAAAAAGTATAATGTTCTTTGTACATGAAAATCGGAGTCTCTCTCTATACATATGCAAAAGTTTTCACAAGTTGAATTTTATAATTAAAATGGCAGACAATAAAATTTTGTTTTCTTCTTTATTGAGTTTCGAACGACTTTTATTTAGCAGAACTTTAATGCAATACTCTAGTTGATATTGAAAATTGAAATATTGCAACAACGACTTATTGTCATACTTCTTACAAAATATTTATCGTAAATTTTCATTAAATTTTTGTTGTTTAAAATATTTTCATTTGATAGAAAGAGAAGATTCTGCACACTATGTTCATATCTAAATTATAAATAGATCGTTTTATGTTTCGGTGGTAGGGTATGTTTTTTTAGTAATTTCAGAACACGAAGGTGTTCAATCCACTTTAATGCCATGAGGATCGCTTGAAGCTTAGGGAAGAAATAACGGAAGAGCTGGCATCGTTTCGTTAAAGTACAGACAGCAAAGCTGACCGTATATATTCGCTCGATATCGGAATAAATGTTCTTACTCTCGGAAGCTCGTAAAGTTAATTTATTACTTGGCACATTGACGGATACTTTTAACGAAGTGGGAGTAAACCTCAAGAATAAAACCATAATTCCGCGATATCTGTCGAGCAGTTCATTGTAGCATTTAAAATGTTACAGACTTTATTCTCATTACACATTTAACGCATTAGTTTTAATTATCAGCAATTTTACATGTTTCACGTGTTTAATGTAAAAAGTTAAGGCTTATATTTATATTTTATATGTATATATAGAGTCATATATAAATAAAAAAATCATAATGATATTAAAGATATATTCTTAAAAGTAAGCAAATACACTTTAGACTTCATTATTATTGTTATTATTATTGTTATTATTATTAATCTCGTTGGAGACAGAGAGAAAGATATCGGATATCGTTTATTTTATTATTCAACACAACATGGTTTAATTTCTTCACATAATAGCTATAGTTTTTTTCTCGCATTCAAAGTATCTCCGTTTGCTTTAATTGTAGTCTAATCCCCGTTGCCTCGATTAGTCTCGATTATGCGAAGTATCTAATATTTATTTCCTAAATATAACAGATTGAACCGTTGCGAATAGGATTAAAGTTAAAAGTTTGCAAATGTTTGTGTCAAAAGTATTCATTCAAAATATGCCTTCTCTGGACAAAGAAATTTATGTAAGAAGGTACTTTTTCTTTAATATGAAGTTTTAGAAATGAAATTCTAATTCTTTGAAAACTAATTTTTCTATTTCTCTAATTGAAATGTTTTCCCTGTAATATTTATTTAAAACAGACAAGAAATTGTATCTTTTATTTAAAATTGAATTATTTGAATTTCAAAACCAAAATAGAACGATATTTGCATGAACACATCCAAAAGTCATTTGCTCTACATTTTAAACGAAAAATCTTGCGTTGACTAAGAATGAAACAAACCGGTGTTTCAGGAAATTCTAAAGTGAACGTCCATCATATGACGATGGAAGAATAGAGCGTAAAATGAGAGTCAGAGGTCAGAGCGAGCTTAAAGCTTACCAAGCGTCTGCGTCAAACGCTGCTCAGGGGGCGCCTCGCAACAGTTCGGAAAGCTCTGAAAAGCTCCGAGTGCTGTCGCTGCGATGTCGTGATGGGTGTCTTACGAACTAAGCGCGTCAGGTACCCAGTAACCAATCCTTGTCACTCGAGGTGGCCTCTTCAAGAACACGAGTAAAATCCTTGCGCCAACGTCGTAATCTCATTGCAGGAGAAGTGCGGGGAGTAAGAACGCGGTTGCGGACGGAAGAAAAATCATGAACTATCTACGTCTGTCATCAACAGAACTATCAGTCATTACTGAGAGAGCTCTCCCTTTTGCATTTGCATCTCCTATTTATGCGATGTGGATATATATATTTTTTTTTCCCCCCAAATAATAGGGGCGTCACAATATAATTTGTTTTAACTATTTAGCCGTGCAAAAGACTGATGATTCCAATTTAATTCTTCGCTTCTTCTACGACGATAAATTTTCAACGATTATAAACGGATGATTGTATCTGATGTCCAAAGATTAATATGTAACGACAACTTTTAAATTTATATACAGAAAAAGAAATTTATTCCTGTTTTTAGAATCTTTTGTATTATTTAATATTTGTATTACTTTTCACAAGTCGAGCTTAAGATGTCTATTACGAAAGTGCGAAAAGAGCGCGCACAAAGACTTCGAACAATATTGAACTTCAACGTAACACATGTGTTATATGTAGCAGTTATATTACGTGTAAACTTATAAGTTATAAACGTGTAAACGTATAAACAGAAAGTTAGAATTATGAAGAAAGTTGGCCCAAGTTTTTCACCCTCGATACACATACAACTTTGTTATTAATATTACTTGACAATTCTCTAGTTCTGCGATAATTACACAGTATTAATTACTAACCGAAGTAATAACGAAATTTCAAATTGCGCATGTGGCTAGATGCAACATTATGTTACAACGTTACAATTCTGTATTAGAGTTACACTGCATTACGAATCAACAAGACAAAATTAAAACTTAAAATTATTTACATCGTAATGTTTGTTATAAGGGGAAAGAATAATGCGATTTTAACTGAAATTTTACTACATAATGCAATATAACATATGCATTTATAAATATATTTATAAAAGTCAGACTTTAAATTTTTCTCTGCATTTTTATAATTTTGAAATATATCTCCATTTCAAGTTAACCCCTGTGATTATATAAAACATCGTGTATATTATATATTTTTAAAAAATGACTTTAACTGTCGTAAATTCTGTTGTACAATATAACTATATCTCCAAAACGAGAATAAGGTAATTTGAAGTCGCAGCGCTTTTTACAACGTTAAAGAGGCATAGCGATGTCCTCTTTAGGTGTTGGGATTCTTATGATTGATAGTACTGGCGAAAGAACACTAACTTCTGCGTCTTCACCGGTTGATGGTCTTGAAAGCAAGAAATGTACGAAGTAATGGTCTTTTTGGACTTCTTACAGTGACTATGAACTTTTCTGTGCAACATTTTGGTATTGGATATGAAGCATTCAACTTCATAGCAGCGATATCAATCATCGTCATTTCTATTTTTTCGAGATAAGGTTGAACGTCAAAATAATATTTTATAATATACTATCATGTTTAATTTTTCTTTTTCTACAAAAAAGAAGAAGAAACAGGAAAAGCAAGTTATTATAACATTAATTATCAAAGTAATTCTAAATTCTGCGTTAATATTATATTAACTTTAGATTTATAATAAAAGTTGACACCATTTAAAATGCATGTTATGTTTTTGTTTAATTTTTTATACAACTATATTGCATAAAGTTCATACTCAACTACTAATGATGACCGTTGTTTTTGTTTTTTATACTTCAACGACAATCACTATTTTATTAATAAAAAATTAAATTAGTTTTAATTACGAGTTAAATTAGTTTTAATTATGTCGGAAATGATATCAAAATGTATCAAAACTTTCGTATCTTCTCGTATCAATTATTTTTATTTTTTTTGTATTATTTAATTTCATCTATTGGACTCTGTATGTAAATCAATATTTGTATTTATGTTGACGATTATTTCATTAATTGTTTCAATTATTTAATTATAAAAAAACCATTGATTAATGTTAACAATTTATATTTAACATTACAATTTACATTATTTTTATAGCTTTTTTTTTAATGAAACGAAAACTATGTTCGATGTATTTCTCCGATTGACAATTTAAATTCAATCAATGTGGCATTTTACCTTTGCCATTATTATTTAATCAGTAGTATGCACTGTCTGTTGCAATGCACATTCGATGTTACAGATTGATTTAATCAGGAACGAGAAGCCAGAGTCATCCGTCAGAAAATTCGATTCCCGAACTGTGAAACTTGTAACTTTCGTGGTCGCAAGAAATCTCTAGCTTTTCACTTCCAGGAAATGCACTTCGACTATTGCTTTCAAAGTAATCAAACCGATCCCTATCGATTTTCGATTAACACTTTATCAGTGGCTGCGACGGTAACGTTTCACCTTTGACGTTAAAATGAACATACAGTGAAACTTTGAACTGATAATTCTTTTGTGAACAGTGTGAAATACATAATTATTTCACACTCTCATTATATTTTGCCAAATATTAATATACAATACCAAAATATTATTATATCGATGACATATCTTTAATTGTAACTAATAAGAATTATAGAGAGATAGATAGCGCGATATTTGTACCAATTGATAATTATTACTTGATATATGCGACGTGTTCTGCATGATTGGAGAAATACATAGTATAAATTGAAGAGTGACAAATAAAAGTTAATATTGTGCACATAAAATTTTTATTTCACCGAAATTCATTAATTTCATAATTGCGCGCGTGTCAAAGTATTATTAATAAACTGCATTTAAACTGTATTTAAATTATATATAAAATCTTGAGTCTGTTTTTTTGTATTATTAAACTAGAAGACAAGATAAAAAGTTTTTTTCTGTGGTCTAGTCAATTTACTCAAAGCGATGTAATATAAATCTGCGAGTAAAGCTGCGGTTGGTTTTGAAAATTCTTCACGAGACTTGGAGAGGAAATTTCTTATGCATACCTCGTGGCCGAGCACCTTTCGAGCTACTCTTAAGGTTGAGCTATCCCTTCTTTGCTATATCTTTGCGCCGCGTCAATGTTTTACGATCCACGATATCAGTATCTTACGACCAGAATAGTGTTTCACTCATAAATTCGCATCGGGATATTTTGGGTCTGAGAGCTATGGATCCGATAGGCTTCCCTAGGTTACCCGACGAATTTCAAATGTTCATGTGTATACATAATGCGGTGTGAAACTTGAAGTAACCCTGGCAAAGAACCTGGAGAGGCAAAATTAATCTTGCATGCGGTATCCATATAAAATTTGACTTTTTTGCTGACCGCAGGCATCTTTTATCCACGACGGAAATTTATATACGTTAGATCTTTCTATATAAAAAAGTTTCAAATGTTTAATTAATAAGTTGAAAATATTTTTTAAAGATTCGAATTATTGAACATTACTATAGACAAATCATAAAAGAATCTTTAACAGATGTATTTATCTAAAATAAAATATGAATATTTTTTGAATTTTTGAACTATATACTGTTAAAATAGTTTAATAATTATTTAATAATTTTTATTTAATAATTTGATAACTTAACAATTAATTTTTTAATATTAAACGTGCGACAAAAATAATCATTTTAAAATTGAAACATATTTTACTTATATATTTTGCTTATACATATATAATTTAATATCTTTAGGACCAATATTTTAAATACTCTTAACATAGTATGATTTAATAAAGAACTACAAATTAAAGAATAAGTAAATAATAAATAATAAATTTAATTATTTATGACTAGAAAATTGGAAGTTCAATGGCTTTGTAAAATTATATGGCTAGATTTAAATAAATAAGTTTATTTAATTAATTTTTATACACCTCCAGTAATGTTAGGACATTCGTGACTTATAATTCATTTGATAAATGTATTCAACCTTCAGTGAAGTGCATTTTTGTAAATGGTCGATATTCGTGAATTTTTTTGTATACTATCTGTTGATTTACGTGTATCGTTTGCATATTTTAGTGATATTTTTACGATATATGGAAACATAGTTGCAACTGCGAAAAAATAGTTTAGAGTGCGTGTATTTCACGTAATAATGTAGCGTCTTTCTCAATGTAATCCTCGTATAATTAAATTATCAATCACGACACAAATTGAATATTTATTTATATTAGACAATGTAATAAAAAATGTAGATTATAAAATGTTACAATTTTTTATAATATTTAGTAAAAATGAAATATTGCTTCTAATATTGTATTCAATGCTAAATATATTTTTCCTAACATGTATGTTTCATGTTTGTTTCATAAAATCTAAAAAGCACAGAATTTTGAGGCTAAAATTTCTTATTTTATAAATAATGGATTATAAATATTATAAAAAATTAATTCTTTTACTTG
>VBVR01001380.1:0-13143 GCA_011638315.1 Tetramorium parvispinum | reverse complement strand
ATTTAAAATGTGTAATTAATTAATTATTACTTTCTTAAAATCTTTCAAAATCAAATGTTTTTTTCATTAAAATTTGGATTATTAAATTCAAAAAAATAATATAAATCTTTAAGAAATCTATACATTTTATGCGTTACATTGATATTCATTTATTTTGAATTTTTTTTAAATATTTTAGCAAAATTTTTTGTACAATATTGTATTAAACACGAGATATTTATATTTTGAAGGAAAAACCATTTTTGTTAAGCAAAGATCATCAGTCAAATCATAAATCATCCGTCTGCCTGCGAATTCTTATATCATTGAAAAGCGGAATCGCATCCAGTCGATTGCATATAAAAGATGGATTACGCGCTTATATGCACGTTTTGCATGAAACGTATCACAAATTCAACACTTATCTCGCTCATCACACATCTCATTAAAATAATATATTTCTTCTTGTCGCTATTCAAATTTATTCGGTACATATTGATTTATAAAAAAAGTTATGTTTCCCTATAACATTTATAAAAATGTTATAGAAAGTATTTGAAATGCTCTAATATAATGCAGATTATCCTACATTCAGTGTATTAGCATAAAACAGTTTAATATAGCTGCCTGGTAAATGTGCGTTAAGATTAAACTGCATCGTGGCAAACAGGATAATTTATCATTTGCGAGGATATTAAATAATTTCTTATTGTCTTATGTTCTAATATTATACTAACAAGCTAAACTCACTAATTGACTGACATGTTTCGGCAAAGAAGTCATCATTTCTGATTATGATAATAATGCCAGAAATAAAGTCACAATTAAAAGTTGAAGAAACTATTGTAACAAGTTTATAAATCTGTCCAAATAATAATCAAAGATTTTGTTCGCATTTATTAAATGACAAAGCTAATCAAGTGAATATTATTTGACGTTTGATAATGTTTAACGATGTCGATCGTTGAAAAAATAATCCATATTCACTATTAGATTGCGCTACTGCGATCATCAGTTAAACTGACAACTTTAAAAAAATACAACTTTTCTTCATTCTTTTTAACATTTCTTTATACAAAGTGATGAATTACTTTCTATTTCTACGAAATAAAGAATAATGGTTTCCGCATTACCAATAACCAAAATGAGCAGATTTCCTCGTACACAACAAGTGCACGAAGAGTATCTCCCTTTATGAAGGAATATCTCTCTAGATATATAATTTTAAAAATTCTCAAGCTTTAATTTCGTTAAATAATGATGATACATCATGAGATAATCATCTCATCTATCTAGTCTTCTGCAATTCATATATCAATTGATCGGTGATAACGAGAGAATACGAGACCCTACAATCATGCGAATTACTATTTTTCATGTGGCTTCCCTACCCCTCTTCTTTATTTATCGGTCTCTCTTCGAGGGGAGGCGATCGGCCAGTTTGTCGAGGAGAATCAGGAGAGGGTGACGAAGAGCGGAGCTTGCGCGGTGCTAGGGGTGCGCGTCGTCGCGACGGTGAGCTTGAGGCTGATTCCGCTAGTCGGCGCTAAGCCAGGCCACGCGAAGCGCGTTGTGCTTGCGGAGCTTTTACGGGAAAGGACCCGTCAGGCGGTACGACGGCACCTCTCGTGCGCGCGCGAGAAAGGTGGGCCGGTGGTACCGCGGTAGCGCTCGGTTCCCCAGTGAAACAACGGCCCGCACCGGACACGAGCGACAGGGGGCAGCGGAGCTTTCGGAAGATGCGGTACCTGAAGAGAAAGTCCCGCTGCCTCGCCGTGAAACACCGCGTCAGACCGCATCCGTGACACGCGAACGTCACGTCAGTCGGGACGAATCGCTTCGCTATCATATCGGCGATACCAGAAGCGGTTCCCAGAGTAACAGGACCAAAGCAGCTTCCCCGAGAGGCTTCGAAAACGTAAATTTCAAAAGTAAGACCAGAGTTGAATTCCCAAGAAGCCTCCACGGTGGAACTCCGTAAAGAAAGGACCAACAAATGTCGTTGAGGAGCTTCGGAAGCAAAACTTTGAAAACAGGACCAACGTTTCCCGGAAAAACCTAACGTGATTGTTGACAAGACGGGGGGAGAGACAGAGAGGGGAACGCCTCGTTGCAAGACACTATGTTGGATGTCAGTTCGCAGAAGGAATGTGGAACCGTTTTCGAGAATGTCCTTCGGGACTACGCGAGACGGCAGTGAGCTGGCGGCGGCATCGGAAAGAAAGAGACGCGGCGGACCACCACCACGAAGGGGTGGAAGTCTTCGACAAAGAGATTTCCAATGTTCTTTCAAAGCGATTCCGCGAGGAGACTTCAACAAGTTTCGACGTTTTCGAGTTTCAACTCCAGAGAACTTCGGGAAACGGGATCCGTCTCCTTGGGTGACTACATAGTGCGATTATAGCGAGCTATAGTAACGTCGGCGAACCCCTTCCCCCGTGAAAATCTCTAACGCCGTTGCAATTGATACAGTTTGTGGAAATCGTCTCATCGTGATGTCGACCATCCCCGTCATCATCCTCCTTCCAAACTAATGAACTTTTTTCAACTCTCGCTATAATCGTTCATCGTTCGTGGGAGCGAACGCGTGGTGAAAGTTTTCCTTTTTTTTTAGAACGCATCATAGAGCATCCCTCTCTGTCTGAAATTTTTTTTTCACGCGAGAAGATCATGTCTGAGTGAAAAGGTTTCGCGAGAGAAGCTTTTCTTTACGGTAGCAAGAAAAACACTTCTTAAAGAGAGCAACGAGAACTTTTTCCCAAGGGGAACGAGATTAGTATCGCAGCCACGGGTGGAAGAAACAGATACAATTGCGGCGTCCGAGGAGTTTGCCTAAGTGTATTCGATTAAAGGAGCAATATCGGCGAACGGCGAAAAGGAAAACTGGGAGGGTAGGTGAGGGAAATATGACGCCCGACGTTGTGCGATGAGTAAACAAGCGGGCGCACCTTCCTTCTAATTACGAGATACTTAACGAGCACGCTGGTTGGCGGGTCCAAAAAACGTAGAATATTTTTAATACGCGCACACATACACACAACGCGCGCGCGCACGCGCGCGCTAGCATCGTGCGTGCGATAGTACGCAGTTACGTACGGCGCGTGTCGTTCAGGATGATGGATAATTTTAAGTGCAACATATAGGATGTAATTGACGTTTAACGTTTTTAACGGGAAGAGTTTAAAAAAAAAAAAACGGCGGTCCAATTTAGACAGACGAGGTAGCGGAATACGTGGTCCAAGTTTCTAGTGGCTTAGTCGTACTTCTCTGCTGTCCCTTAATATTATTACAGTTCGGTCATCGTGATCACTTTGCGCCGCAGTGTATTTTTTTAACGGGCTCTCTCTCTCTCTCTCTCTCTCTCTTCGGCGGGTGGATTTACATTACCACTTGCGAAGAGGGTGGTGGATGCAAAGGGCAGGGTGGTGGAAGTACTCTACGTGTATCGTGCAGGTACCAAACACGGTTAGGCGCGCCCGTGTTCCAGAAGTTTCTTTCTGGTTCGTTAACCCTTGCCACGAGCGATCGTGCGTGTTACGAGACTGTAACGTCGCTCCGTTGAGAGGGGTACGTACGACGTCGCCACGACCGCGATTGGAGCACTCGAACTCCCGCGCGGTCGTCCGACGGTTCTCTCTCGCTGTCGTCGTCGTCAAGTCGGGGACAAAGCAAACGGAAAAATCATCACAGTGGTGGAAAAATACCGGTGCCAGTGGGAAAACACTGAACGTGAGAGGGTGGGGGTAATTGACGCCGGGATAAGAAGGTACCTGAGACTGTATAGCGATTCCGAACGCCCGACTATATGAGCGCCAGTTTCGATATAGTGAAAAGATGGAGGACGTTCGTGGTGGCACTGTGGAATAACGCGACTGAGCGGATCCGAGATGCCTCAGCGAGCAAGACGTTAACGATGACGACTTCTAGCAGATACAGTAGCTACAACTGCCTCACCAGTTGGGATAGCTACGATCGAATTCCAAGGTACCAAGATCGTTAATCCTTAAAGACACATCATGCTCGATCACGTTGAAAACTTTTTTATAATTTATTATTTTCGTGATTCTAAGCCAACACCGCGTGAAATATTTCCTCCACGTAAATATTAATCGGCACTTTAATTTCATAAAAGAGGACAACTGTATTTGTTACTAATTATTTAAATTGGATTGTGACTCTCAATGTATGTCACAAAGTGCAAACGGGAATTGCGGGAATTGGGAAAATTTACTAATGATTTTTCGGACATAACGAAATTCTACACTATTAATTATGTAACTAATTTGATTTTTGCAATTTGCGATCTACTGCTTGCGATCTATGTATCCACGCAAAACATTTATTCTGCACTTCTGTTCTGTTTTGTACGGCCAGTAACATTTTCAATAACGGACTATAATCTTTTCCCAACTAGCCAATTTCTTTTTTGATTATGAGCATCGATTTGCCATCATTGTTATCGCGATGTGTGCCGCACTCTTTTTTGTCCTTCATGTGCCTCTCATTTTTCACACTTCCATGTTTTATGCCGCTCATGCCGAACGTATTAATCGCGCAACGAACTTTTACTATCCTGTAAACCTAAGATTGATTTCGATGTGCCCCGGTTAACTAGCGATGTGTTAGGACACACGAGTAAATATTTGCTTCGCAATCTCGATCCTGACTTCGTATATTCGTCTAACTACGGATCCGTTGTTCGTATAACCAATGTCATTTGGATGTGTTTGGAGAATAAAATGTATAAATGTCCAAGTGTCAACATCACTAAAAACGAAATTAATTTTTCTATGCGTCAAAATAAGAAAATGATTTTTTTTATTCAATTTATACAATTATAATTTTATAAATTATAATTTTATAAAATTAATAGTAATTATTAATATTTAATTATTACATGCACTCAACAAGGATATAAAAGAGTTTCTATTAAGAAAATTTTGCCAAAATTATTTTCCATAACTTAGTTACAGAAAATTTGAGAAAGACAAAACTATTGATACAGAATAATTTCAATTGCCAATGAAGTTATCGCCAATAATTCATTTTGCTATATTAGTATTAATAAAGTTTTATATTATCTAAATTTGCCGTTCTTTGACTTCCATTTTATTTTCGCAACTTTTTATCTTCGTACGTTTTACTCGATAATAATGGACGATATTTCAAGATTCATCAGAAGAATCCAATATACGACATGGATGAACGATACAGTGTCTGGGTTCCACCATTCATTTTCAATCTGCGAGCGATAGAAATAACGGTCGCCTTCGGTGGCAGATGAATTTGCTGCTCGTTAAAACACGACAAACGGCAACGGCTCGTTCGCGTTTCACGGGGTATTTAACGTTGACTATCTTGTTACAAGCGTGATCGCGAGTATCAATAACAAGAGGTGTTATAGCGTTCTTCCGGGCGCGAACGAAGTATTATCGGCCCTCTCAAATGCCGATGCGCGAGATATCGCATGTCGTATATGTGCAATCGAGTAGAAGTACCAGCTGAATGTAATTCGTTCTAATCAGCAAGAGTATGTAGACAATTAGATCTTTGACATACAATTATTATGACATTTCTTCTTTCTTGAACATTTTAATGATTTAATTGATTGATGTCGAATATTATATTAAATAGAAATTAATAATTAAAACATAATAGCCGACTATGAATTTTTAAATAGTTTTAATTAATTTTGTAAGCAAAGAAAAGAAAGAAGAAGACCGTAAGAACATTCCGTAATTACAATTTTTTTATTTGAAAAAATTCGGTAATCCATCACAATAATCTATACTCTGTAATATTTATATTGAGAGATAAAAGAAATATATATATATTAAACAAATAAAATATATTTTCATAAATGCAGAAATTAAAAAAATATATCTCTTTTCGTCATGCTTTTTAACCTTTAAAGGACAGCAAAATGTTATAACGTCTCGAAATCGGTTACATTTTGCATTTGATCATATGTTAAACATATATATTTTTTCCTTTTTAAGAAAAGCATCTTGACCTTTAAAAGTTAAGTATGAATCAGATATTATACGATTTCATTCAAATAGGATTTTATTCAATTGAACAGTTATATAATTTTCTCTGACAACATTTGATCAATCGCAAAAGATTTCTATAAAAAGAAACTATTAGAGCCGACAAAAGATCAAACGAATAATTTTTTTCTACGTGTTGAAGTGAAATAATCTTCTATCTGTTATCAAACTTTTATTCGCGAGTGACAATTTTCTATTATAACACGACGTGCCTTTCCTTTCATCCCGCGTGGCACTCGTTTTATTCGGTAGAGAGCTTAATTTGACACTGGCGAAATTGGCGACTAATTGAAGATTCGTGCGCCATTTATACTCGGATTTACGAGCGAGAAATAAAGTAACTGACCAGATGGATTCTTTCATCTCACGCTATTGACTCTCCACTTATTCTTCAACTTCATTTTAGCCGCGTAACGAACAATTGCACAATCTATTGGCTCTTACTATTCAATCTTCCTTTGGGTAAATTTCTGTTGGCACAACGAACGTTTGCCTATCATTTTTTTCTCTTTATGCATCTTCAGTGACTACATATAGAGAATGAATTCGACGAGCGAACGTGATATTTGTGAAGGTTACAGAGATTACTATATGGATGCAAAAGTAAAAAAGAATTCTTTCTATTTTTAAAATGATATCACATTTAATTTGATAAAGTTTGCCAATTCAAAATTCTGTATTCATGTATTTTGTACTGCTACTATTTTCTTAACTCGTCGCTATTTTCTGCTTGTGCAACTGTTCGCGTGTATGATATTATCCGACACGGAATTTCTTTCGATGAAATGGTGCAAGTACCGTACCGATTTATTTTTCTTTGAGTTTCTGCTGTATGTAGATACGATGTCTAAAGTGAACTGTAATAGCAACGCCCATGAAGCTTTTGGAATTAATAAAAGATTCCTACGTTACGTGCTTTCCCAACGGAGAACTTATGATTGTTGGGTTTTCTGTTCGTATTACTGCTTGCGTGACAGATTTCATTTAACGTGAAATTTCTTTCGGTGAAATGCTACTTTTTGGTTTCGGTAAACTATTATTCCAATCTCTTTCTCTTAGAAATTTCAGATTATGCAGATATCTTAATCAAACACGTTATAATGACAAAGTATGTCATAGTCTAAAATGCACCATACAATATAAATAATTGTGAAATAGCTTTTTGGTAAATAATCTCAATTATATTCTTGCTTTGTGGTCACGCTAACTTTTGCATGTAGGATTCGATATGAAAGTTTCATCGATAAAACGTAGATTATCACTTTTTCTTTGTTTAAAATTTTGGTGTAATTTCAGTAATCATGGCTCTTTATTTCCAAAAAACTTTTATAACGAAATCATTCAATTATTTTTACTCTACTATTTTAATAATAATATAAATATTTCTCTTAAAAATCCTCATAAAATGTTTCTCTTAAAAATCATGTTCAAACAAATTATTATTTTAAAAATTATTTCATTCATGATTATTAATATATATTTCTAAATAATTAAAAATCACAATCTTTTACATTATATTATAGATCAAAATTAATTTTTTTAGATTAAACTAAATAAACTTTAGCTACATTTGATTAAACTGTTTTATTTTGCAAATTAGAAAATGAGGGGAAAAAATCGTTAAAATCTTTATAGAAAATGACAAAATTACAATCAAAATTATAAAGATAAAAATGCGTATTTTTTAAAAATAATTTATAAAAATTTTATATGGGTAAAATGGACCATAAAAAAGTATACAAATTGTACTACAATAAAATATTAGATACGTTGCGGTAAAACATATTTGATTTCCAGTAGACAATAAAATTATACCCCGTTATGGTACAGAAGGACTGTTCAATGCGATTGCAGGTCTCTTAGGAACGAGTACTTAGAGACGATACTAGCGATAGATCGTACTAGGCTATTGATAATAGGATCATATTGCACTTTGCTGATCTATTAAATAATGCATCGTGTCTCTGCTGCGTCCTCATCGTGGAATTTTACAGCTTTCGTAGCAGGGCCTTTTCTGAAAATTATATTCATATGGAGGAAGAGATGCTCTGAGTGCATTCGCGACGCGTAACACGCGCGTGTGTACATTAAGTACATTTAGACTCTTACGGTCGTTGCATGCCATTCTTGCAAAGTGCTTCTACGAGGTTATAATGCACGAGGAATGTCAGCACTATCTTTTTCAAAACATTTTTATTCATCTTTAAAAAATTTAAATGCACCTTAAGAAAGTGAGATGACTTCATTGATTGTGAATTTATTTGCAAGGTTTTAAATGCTACGCTTGAAGCTACGATCTTGAAAGCTTCAATTATCGTGATAAATTCAAAGACAAGAAGATACGTATCAACGTATCCGTTTTATTCGCACGAATATTCAATATTATTTCAGTTTTTCTGAATACATTAGGAATAACAATTTCTTTCCGAAATAATATTCTTTATCGTATATTTTTACTCAGTGTTACATAATGTTGCTATAATATGATTTCATATTTTATTTTAATTCTGTATTTTCTAATTTGAATACATTATACATTATTAATTCTTTCTAAAGTTTTATATTTAATATTAAATGTAATAGTAGTAGTAATTTATCGTGTATTTTAATATCTATATTTGCAGTTCTTAAGATTCAACAAATTTATTAGTTTTACATAGTCGACTCGATTTTTAATTCAAATTAGATTTATAAGATATCGGAATTGTAATTATTTTATAAGAGGATTATACACATATATACACATATTTCACGTAATAGTTCCATAACATTATAGAACAGTATGGTAACGTACATTAAAACAATTTATAACATCGTTCAGTGATCAAGTAATGTTACGCAATTGTTTCAATTAGTGTAATACCCACCTGCGAGCATACGAATTTGTGCTGACGTAAAGCTGACAGTAGAGGTCCTCGTACCGAGATACGAGAGGACCGTTTGCGGTAATCGAAATGCCTTGTTCCCGCAAACAGTCATTGCCACTGTCATCTCGCAGGAAATCCGACGTGCCCCGTCAGGACCCCGCTTCTTGTCCTGTTAATGAAACACGAGCGAGTGGCAGTCGCTGTCGAGCTGGGTACTGCCGAACCCGGACGGCAAATTGATCGTAAAAGCGACGGCCAGCACTTCTCGGGCGACGAGCTGGCAATTAATTCCTGCCACATTTACACGTCGCGAACACACAAGGGTTTCCCCCAGACGCGATCTTAGCCTGATACTGGAGCATAGTGCCCCAGAACTGTCTCATTTCCTCTCGTATGAAATACTAATCAATCGAAAAGTTTAGAACAAAAATCATACTCCATTAAAATGAATGTTATAGTACGTTATTATTTAGCGAATTCGAATAGCAATCATAAAGTATTATATAAATTTATTATTTAAAAACTTACTGTTTATTTTAAATATTACACAAAAATAATAGATATATTGAAAAGCATAAAACAATTTAATTTTCTATCAGAATTAAAGTATAGCATTTTATTTTTAGATTTGAAGAATTATTTTTAATGAAAATAAAAGATTTATAATTTTGAAACAATTGAAAGTGAAAGGATAATATATATTTAAAGTAGGCTTAAATTGATAAAATGGGAAACTGTATGAAAGAAAAATGACACATAATTTAATACTTATCGATTAAAAATTGTTTTATTAAAACTATGCATTTAAAATAAAGGATGGATAATAGCATAAAAATGAATTTTAAAAATTAATATTTGTTTTTTAATTAATTTCCAATCACTTTATTGTGATTTGTTATGCAAACGTTCTTGGCCTTCAGATAAGTTATTCTTTAGATTAATTATACTTTTTGTGGAGAAAGTTTTTACTTAAATCTGACTTTATTTAATGCATATAAATTATTATTATCTACTGATTTAGCCAATTAACATCAAAGATTTAGAGCGCAAGACGTAATTGTTCAGAATCAATCGCATTAAAATTTAATCCGATGATTTAAATTTATGACTTAATTATATACGTGTGCGTAATTTTGAGATAATTTTATCCTTTACCTATTGTATTAAAAAATGTTTATTATAACTTTTGATTGTATATTTGAACTTTTGATTGATATTGTATATTATTTATTATTCAACGTATTAAAAAAAATGAAGAATAGAAAATTTTTAATAATAAAATAATTAAACGAATATATGTAAAATTACAATGTTAAATTCTTTTCAGTTTAAATATAAATATAAATCTGTGATAACGAACAATAATTATTAATGAATCTTTGCGAACTGTACAAGTGGAACAAGTGTGCAATTGATTCACTTTTAATAAATTTTGTCACTAAAATTGTAAACAGATTTCAACAAATCGAAGAACTAAAAATTATGACATATAAAATTATATCTGTTTATTGTATACATGGACAAGATGGAGGACACAAATATGATGAACCTCTCGATCATTCCATTAATATCTCTCTTTTAAAATCTATAATAGATTATGATAGATATACGAAGTATAATCCATTACGCTTGAATATGCGATAAGCTTATTTGTCATTGCGACAGGTTTTAGCTTATGTACCTTTGAACAACGGCAAATTACATAAATCAGCCGCGTGTCGATCATTATGTCGTCCGCCATTCCGTATCAGTTACTGGTGCACTCTACTATAATGAACCACTTGCAGATAATAAGCACAGAGAACGTAGAGCCGCAAATGTCACTACCGCCCCACATACACACACACATATACACACAATGCGAGAACTGTAAAATAAAATATTTTTAATAAAATTTGTGGAAAGCACGAGTGGAATATCTGATTGCATCCTCTGTGACAAGTGTATTCAAATTATGATGTATGATATATATATTTCCGGACAACTGTATGTGCGAGAAATATTTAATCATAATAAAAATTGGAATTATTTTTAGCAAGTTCAAATTTAAACTGGATTAAAATTAATGATTTTATTATACGGTTAATATTTTCGCATACGTACATACAAAAAGTACAAACATTATTGACGAATTTTAAAAGATTTGCGATATATATTCTATTAAAAGTTATTTTTAATTTTATTTATTGTTGAATGTTTTATAATTTTATGTTGACCTTTAACGTGAAATATGTAATCTCTCAGATTCAAAGACCATTGAACTTTATTTCTAGCTATCGTTTATAATATTACATTGAATTTTAATTTAGTATACGTGGGATTTTCTAAATTCGAAAAACCATTGAACTTTATTTCCTAGCTTTTAATTGTACGAAAAATATTATTTAAATCTATTTTAATAAATTAAATTAATTTTAATACATCGTAATAATAAATATATAATAATCTTTCTTATTCTGTGATCTAAGATGTCTACAACATTAATAGATTTAATTATTTATATTGTTTATTTATTTATTATTAGATAGACAATAAGAATAATTAAAATTATATTCAGAAAAAATCTGAAAAATGTAAAAAATTAATAAAACGTTTAAGAGACGCATACGGTACACACACATACACACATATTCAGAATAAATTGTGACAATTTTTTCGATATTATTAGTTAAAAGCCAGAATATTACAAGATGAATGCATAAGTACATTGAAGTCATGACAATAGAACAAAATAAAACATGTTACAATTATTGCTGTGTCCATTAGTGTCTTCCATCGCCTTCCAAACATAAGTGGTTTGTATAGAAATTAAATAAATGCGTGCCGCGAATTTTTATTAAACCTTCGCGCAAATTCAATATATTACAAAAACGGCGCAATCTGCGAACAGACAGCCACTACGACTTCGATGTCTATCAGCCTACCTTGAAGTTCTGTCAAAGCGAGTGATTATATTAAAATTGAATTTAATATCCGCTCATTATCGTTAATATCGATAACGACCTCTTGAAATTATCCTCGAGAGATTATAAGAGGATTTGCTTCGCACTTTGCTCTAAGCGCAAAAGAATTTATTTCGCAGAATTTTCTCTTTGTTTGATTTAAAAACTGTCAAAGTGAACAAGCTGATTTATTCCTGCTAATATAAGAATAAGCTATATCAAAATGATTTGTTTTAGAAATACGAATGTAACATAATATATGAATACATAACTGAAATATGAATCTATGCAGTTTTCATATAGCTCACAAAGCGTTTCATAAATCTAAATAGAATTTTTATAGAATTTATAGAATATTTAGAGAATATTTATTTAAAACTTATCATGTGACGTATCTATTATTAAGGCATTGTATTAATACGTTATATTTGTTACGTTGTAAAAATCATGCAAGATTTAAACATTTTTTAGAAATAAATATTACCTATATGACTATGGAACGTAAAGAATAAAAAGAGAAGCAAAAATTGGTATAAAATCTAATAATTTGCATGTCAAATAACAATATCTAATAACTTTAAGAAAGTCTGAAAATTTAAAAATAAATAATCTACATTTTTTCACAGATTGGCTTCATCACCTGTTGCCGAGAATATAAGAGATATAAGAGAAATTATTAATGTTCAGAGATTAAATCAGATAAATATTGAACGTATTTTTGAATTTTTATTATATACTAGACAGATATATTTGTTTTATATCAATTACTGTGAAATCTAATGATTATTTATTGATTTTCTATATCCAAAAATTTATGATAAAAATTTGTTATGCAATGGCACAATACTTCCTCTTAAAATAAATTTTAACGGATTAAAAAATATTTTTACGCTCGAGCTTTATAAATATGTACTTTATTAGTTGAGATAAAACAGCATTAGACATCAGAAGCTGAAAATTTTCTCTTGCTCGAAACACTCTCCTGTTCATAATATTTATACGAAACTTTTCAAAGGTCTACCAAGTCTGAAAGTGAATTAATTAATAAATGCTAATTAAATCTACTGACTAGGTCATTTCAATATATTTGAATATTTATAAATGTCTTCTATAAATTTTATAGAAGATATGTATTTTGAAAGAAAGATCGAGTAGAGAATATTTATTTATATTTTCAGCATTTTTAAATACATTGAGATTATGATTTTAAAAAAATTTATGATTTATAAGGAATATTATTTTTTATTTTATTTTAATGATATATTATTAATATAGTTTAAAATCAATTCATTCAGTGACTTTAAT
>VBVR01001379.1:0-31059 GCA_011638315.1 Tetramorium parvispinum | reverse complement strand
AAATAATATTTATTAAAATATTAAATAAAAGTTTTAATAAAAAAAGAGAAAAAAAGGAAGAGGGAAAGAGGATAGCAAAAGTAGATCTCAAATATTATGAAAGTATTTTTAATTAAACTCTTCAAATGGGTTGTTTAAATATTAAATGTAAAGTTAAAGAATAAAATTGATTTTTTGGATTTAAAAAATATGTATAAAAGTATGTGTTAATTTAATTTCTCATATGATTTAATAGATTTTTTATGAAATTAATGCGCAGCTGATAAGATAAGATAATCGACCTTCGAGAGTAATGTAAAATTCCCATTTTTGTTTTAATTGACGACTGACTCGTTGTGATCGAACCAGTTTTCCTGGTAACTGACCTACACTTAACACGTCCGAGGCACGTCTTGTGGCACGCGTAAAGACAGCTTTTGAGAGGATCGCAACAACTTCTGTCGCCTTATTTGCCTCAGGCGCATCGCCGACAAGTCGTCGAACTCTTCACGGTGCACTCTTCCGACTTTACATTTTCAACCCCTTCTTTTTAATAATAGATCCTTCATCCCTTTCAGTTTTTTCATCTTTAGTTTACTTTTATCTGTACTTTTCTCTATGTGATTTTCATTTATTTTTCCTACTTGTCTCGCTACTCTTTCCTAACTTCTTCCTATTCGTCATTTTCTTCATCCGTCAGTATCCTTGAGACGCCACGTTCGGCTCCTTTTCTTCTCGGTATAACCGTGAAAACATTTGACGTGTAATAAGGCGTCGCGTCGAGAGAGGCAAAGATCTTATTTAGCCCCGAGCGCTGGCCTGTTATTAAAGGAATGCTGAATTTAAGGGAAACGAAAGTGCTCGTTAGGTAATTACGCGCTGAAGACATATCAAATTGGTATGTAATACTTTGCACGAAACCATTTTCTTCATCGTTCCGTCGCCTTGAAATTCGCGCATCTTTCCGAACGATTTTAATTGATATGTGTTCTTATAACTGGAAAGAAAAAAAAACGTAATTTCAAGACACATTATTCGCAATCACGCTTTTATGCAATTAAATCAGGCTTGAAATTATATTCATTTTTAAAAAGACTTTTTCATCTAAAATCACCGGTAGTTTCAATCGAGTCCTGCGATGGATCGTTTAAATGGCATCATGTGACGACAGTCGTTTTAGTGTTTTAGACTTTCCCAAGCTCACGTTTAAGTCAAGTACCGCATGTCAAACCCTCCTTATAGTGTGTGAACACGGCGGTCGCTACAATAACGTTGTTCGGTCCCTCGAAAACCGCGGCGCGTTCAAGTAGTCTCGATAAGAGCACTTCGAACGATCAATCGTTCACGCTTGTATCGGCGAAACTCGGAAATTTCCTTCATTCTGAAAGTCAAACCCCATTGCTTTGAACTTAGACGGGCATGCTCGATAAAATAATAATAGGAGAATTTGTTGTTTCTTTTGCCGTGCATAATTAACGTAAATATATTAAATACTAGAAGATAGTAACTTTGATTAGCAGTCACCCTTCTTTTCTACTCCAAGTCTGTACGTTGAGCAATGCCCCGCTGTTTCACAGCCGCGTTCCCCACTGTTTGGACAAATTCGATGGTATCTTCGAAAATCGACTTGAATGTACCAAGACGCGAATAAAGGAACGACAAGAGATCCGATCTCTTGACGCTGCCGATCGGGAAAAACCTCGACTGTTACGATTTCCTGAATAGATTCGAACTTCGAGCATTGTTGATTCGTGGCATTTAGGTCTAACTTAATCGCAGAATGCCCGGTATCGAGTTTCAAAAATCCCTGACCTCCAGTGGCAAGCTGGTTGACATGCGACAGGTATTTTTCAGGTTCGATCGACTGCGAATATTTAGTTTCATGCGAATTCAAATTGAGGGAAATTCGAAGCCAGGAAGATTATCGCAGTATTGAAACTCATAGAATTTCGTATAGTCAACTGTTCCCCCCACGACTTAATTTCCATTCTTGTAAATCGATAAACCGGAAGTCACAGAATTCGACAGGTACTCCATGTTTTTAATACTCCCGTTGTAGCACGATAAAATATTTCTATGTTCATCATTCTTGCCGGCAGGCGTCCAGATTTCTTCGCGTTCGCGCACGCAAAGAGGATTGTCACCCTGGGCGTAGTGCATCGAGCGCATTCGTATGAGATTTCGTGAATATCTATGCGATTCTTCGCGTATTCAACTGACATTTTAAGGACGCGCCGGCGACGCGTGTTGGTTTATACTATACGGGCTATTTGAGGGCTGGCGAAGGGCATTCTTAGGGCTGTTTCTCCACTGTGCTCGTTGCACAATGTAACACTATCCCCCTTTGTAACAGCGCAGCCTTGGAGTGTCTTTAATGCGAAACCGAGCATGCTTGCCGCCCTGCATTATTTTTTCATGAACAATCCCGTTATGAGCATCTAAGAGGCCGGAACTTTAAGGTGGTGTTTCACTTTTGTTCGCGTGTATATGACCGACGCTTGTCAATACGAATTCACAGACAGTGTTCTTTAGTTTATCTAGAATTTTACGTGATTGTCGTTCCCAATCTGGTCAATCAACTTGCATCAGATCGTTTGTTGTCTCCGAAGTATTTCGGCACATGTACGTTGGATATCATAGTTGCTCGTTAATATTCATTGTCCCTCCATTTGCAAAAGTGTTCGAAACCCAGCGCATGTCACGGATTAGGGAAATTTGTGTAGGATAGAACCCTACTCGATGCACGTTATTTTCATTTTCGTCACAATAACTTCACATGAATTGGCCATAATTTTGGAATATGTTCTATACTGAGAGAAAAATATGGTTACTTTTGGCCTCAATCATAATTTTATAATATTTCTAACGATAGTTATGATTAATATAATGATGCATATAGTTAAGTTAATCAAATTTCGTGTTAGAAATATTATAAAATTATGATTGAGGCCAAAATTTTATTTTCTCTCAGTGTACACGTCTAACTGATAAACACGTTGTATATGCATTTATTATTCGAATAATTCTTAAATTTTTATAAAAATAATTGTTTTATAAATCTAATCGGTTTTTTTTTAAGAAGCTATGGATCTTTCAACTCGGAAATGGCTAATTTCGGTCACACTCCCCTTCCGCACGGCTTCCTATTAGAGCAGTGGCGAATGCGCGCCGAATTTCGTTACAATCGAACGTTTTGCAGTAAGGGGTGTGTGTTTCGCGCTCACAATAAGTCCCTGAAGTGTCTTTAGCGCGTACAGTAGCGCGCCGTTCAATGGTCGGTGCTCACAAATGCGCAGCGGGGTGTCCGGGGTCTCTCTCGAGATTCGCCACTTCGATATGAATGTCGGTGATCGGGAGAAAAATTAATGTCTACTCCGTCACGGCTCCGGACGGCTCCTCGCGGCCAATACTTTATCTCATGGGTTGGGACTTAATATGTTTATTGCTGTGAGAATGTCGGCCTCGGATAGGTAGTAGATTTTTATCTGCCAACGCGCCTTTTAACTCGTCTCTCACAACATTCAACGACGACTGAAAAGTGTATCTGGATCCTCTCTCCGTTGATTCTGGTTTTCATTTCTTTTAATGACGTTCCTTTCAGTGTCGCAGAATTTTCATATGCATACAGTACCCAAATCGCCTGACATTTATAGGACAGTAAACGAGTGCTTTTATGTAAATACTTAATTAATGCAAACAAAAGCGATTGGGGGCAAATCACTTGATAATCGATTTATTCCTTATCAACAAAATTAATTAAAATATTAAATAGCTTCTTTGTGAAATATTTTACAACACGATACATATAATAAAGTAATAATGCAATAAATATAAATAAATTACTACGTTATTACCATGAGTTACGAACATTCATATTTGTTGCATATGGTATTTTGAGTAATTACATCAAGATAATATTTGGACGCACTAATTAATTGATATCAAATTGATCACTGACATTTGTCATTATTTTTCAAGAATAAAATTTTCAGAAATGCAAATTATTTTTTATAGAGAGATACACACACATACGCATTCCGTATGTAATACATTATATGTAATGTAATATCTTTACGATAAATTATTTAGTTTGTTTTATTGTAAAAAAAATCCTGTAGATCTTTTGCAATTTCAAATTTGATATTAGCACTTAATAGTTATAAATTTAACAGAAATGCAATAAAAATTCTATAAAACTGATGGATAAATATTTATTCTAAAAATAAATTATATATTTTTTCTTTTTTTCGTAGTTCTATCGATAGAAACAGTCTCTGTACAAGGTTTGGTTTGCGCAAGCTGAAGGCATCTGTTGGGACAGAGAAGAACTAAAACTGGGGTCAATGATCTTAAGAGACATTAACTGTAGCCAGTGAATAATAATTATAAAAAATTAATTGATTTTTTTTCTCATATCTTCATTTCTCTCACTCCTCTATGGAAGGATTCTCAATAGAGTATACCATATACCATATAAAAATAAATAATAAAAAATATATGAAACTTAATTTATTCATTTATATATCTTTCTTAGTTTAGACAAAATGCAAAATGCAAATAAGAAATTTCCTGGGCGAACAATCATATCGACCGCCAATCAATTTTGGAGTGTACATGAGAAATATATTGAAATACCGATAGTCAACAATAAAGAATTGAGGTAAAATATTCGGAGCCGTGTTTGTTATATTCTTTTATTACACGCAAAATTGACTCAAATATAAATTCACATTGTATCTATGATAATCCATATTTTTTCACGCGCGATGCTTAGGAAGGATTTAATTGCGCGCATTGAAGCTGTTACGTTGAAAATAATAGAACACATATCTACCGGACAGGCACCATATGTATCGTATTTTAGTGGCGAAAATGCTAAATCAAATTCCGGCGTACGTGAAAATGTTTATCTAAAATGCTCAGACAACTCTGAACAGGGAACGATGTCCTGCAGCGATATCTCAACTAATTTTACTGAAGAGTCAGATGCAGATGATGGAGATACTTCTCAGAATTCGAGAAAGACAACCGTTGATTTTGCAGTGAAAAGCAGCAGAAATAAATTTGTCTTAATGGTAGTAATAATGGCCGAAGCTCATCGTTTGCTGTTAACAAACACGACCAAGACCAGACGATCATTTTATTACGATCTGAAGAATGATATAACTGATTATTTAATACCTAATCAAAGATACATTGATCGTGTACTGAACGATGTCGCTAATTTATTAGAATGCGCGCCGTGGGATTTGAGTGAGTTTATATTACTTACCTAATTAGGGGAATTAAATATTAATTAAAAATTATATATTCAAACGATATAATAACAAATATGAAAAAAATGAAGAACTTGAAACAAAAATCAATAACAGCAAATCCTTCCAGGACTGCTGGCGACGGCCAAAGGACTGGTGGCAGGAAATATGACTATCACACTAGTCGACAATCAAGTCATTGATTGTACGACACCGGGCGGCGCGCAGATTCCGCAAATTATTTCGAACATAACTTCCATTCGTGTGAAAGCCGATTTCGTTTTGGTCATTGAGAAGGATGCAATATTCCAAAAATTGCTTGAGGAAAATTGCCCTCGCGCCCTAAGATGCATTCTAGTGACGGGAAAGGGCTATCCGGATGTAGCTACAAGGATGCTAGTTAAAATACTATCCGAGAAGATGGATTTATCGATTTACGTAGTCGTAGACGCGGATCCTTTCGGCGTAGACATTATGTTAATTTATCGGTAATTTAAATAGCATTCTTCATCAGAGTTTCTTCATATATAAAAAAAAAAAAATATAAATTTTCTAATTTTAGCGCTTTATCATAATTCTACCACAATACAAAAGTTGACTGTGTCATAATTTACACAATTTTTTAATCACATGCTAATTTTAATTTTATTTTACGAGAAATGCTTTACGTTTTTATGTTTCTATTACACTTTTTCGGGTTTCCGCAGCTTTGGCTCATCGACCCTTTGTAAAGAAAACGAGACCTTGGCTTGTCCTAAAGCACGTTGGCTCGGAATCCACCCCTCGGAACTGATTGCTCTAGGAGCAAAAACAATTCCGCTCAACGAAGCTGATCTTGTAAAATTGAGATCCATCGAAGCTCGGAGTTACGTAAACGAAGCTATATCGAAGCAATTGCGTGTACTACGGAAGGGCAAGGCAGAAATAGAGGCGGTGTCCTCTTTTTCAAAGAACTTTCTTACGGCGACATATTTATCTTACAAAATAAGTGGCGAGGATTATATTTAAAGCGTAACATGTTAAATTTTTTGAAAAATTTAGTAAGGATACCTCGTTGGAATTAATTTTATAAAATTATCGTTCTGTTCGCGAAAGAAACACGAGGAAAGAATTCTAGTTACTTTTATAACAAATATAAATATGTATATATATATATATATATTACTTTAATTGACTTTTCGTGTTTGACGTTGTGTGATCCATGCTTCCGGCTGAACAACTTTTTCGGAGAAACTTTCGTTGCTGTCTTCCAACGTTACAAGCTGCGGACTTTTATGAAATGAGCCCAGGTATATAATACTATTGTCGGATGATCGTCTCGATGAGATAGGAGATTCGATCAAGTCTGTTGTCGTTTCCGTCTCATGAAGACTTTTCGAACGTGTCCTGTACGGATGCTCGTGCAGTCTTGAATATAAAGTTTCGAGCATCCTTCAAATAACGCGCACTATAGAGAAGATATTTCAATAAAATTATATTTACCGGTTCTCCGAATAATTGATGGTTCCGTGCTTGTTTTTTCGCTTTAAATTGTTTGAGGAAATCGTGCGTTTCCTTTTTTTCGTTCGACGAGAAACCATAATTTCACAAACCCGCTGCTCTCGATGTCTTAACTACTATGGACTGTCAAGAGTCGTCTATCAAAGATGCAGAGTTGAGGAAGAATTGAGAATACTTCAGATAATGTAACAGTTTATTGAAAACACTTTATCCACCCGATGCCCGGGCCGAGCTTCGCTGATATTAAAAAACGCAGAATCTTAATAACATGATTATTTCGTGGATGTTACGTGGAAGGTAACTTGGGCGACATTCGCGAAATCGGCGGCGCCACATTAGTAATCCACAAACGAAGTTAACTGCATTCGCTTTCGAAATTTCGATCTCCACGCTCTCTTGTCAATCTGTCAATTTGCAAAAAAAATGTTTAATATTTTTGGATAAATTTTAATAAATTGTGATAACTGAAATAAAATCATAGATTTTGTAAAAATATTATAAATTCTGAAATAATATTTTTTATTTCTATTAAGCGTTCGAATTTAACAGGATGTTTTTTTTTAAATAATTTTAAAAAACTATACTTTCTCTTTTGATAAAATATTTCTAAAAAATTAAAGGTACAATTTTGAAATTAATCAACCCGCATTATAGCTTCTGGAGATTCATTGCTTACTTTTTTCGACATTACCGGCGGTACAAGCCATTGATTGGCCGATTTCGTGGATGTTTCCGATGCAGGTCCGTGCGAATATCGCGAAAAATCGAGTAGAAATAACTTTCCGTGCCCGTTCCGCGCTATGAATCGAAGGCGAGTGTCGATCGAGCAGTCCGAACGGCATCACTGGCTCTCAAGGAACGCGTATCGAGCATTTCGATGAAATGGATATAAAAAACACAATCTTTCGAGACTCTCTCTCTTTCTCTGCCGGACACACCGAGCGGGCACAGATGCATTTGGAGCTACAAATCGTTGAAAAAAAGCGTCGCTCATCTTCAAGAAGTCAATTTATAGTCTCTCACTCTCTTTCTCTCTCTCTCTCTCTCTCTCTCTCTCTCACTGTCGCTAGCTGTCATTGATCGTCAAACGCGTAAAGAAATTTTTGAAATTTTCTGT
This sequence comes from Tetramorium parvispinum, assembly GCA_011638315.1. Lineage (NCBI taxonomy): Eukaryota > Metazoa > Arthropoda > Insecta > Hymenoptera > Formicidae > Tetramorium > Tetramorium parvispinum. Next base: position 23,208 of record VBVR01001379.1, on the reverse strand, counting down.
TCATCCCTCTCAAATATGAACATTTTTTTTTCTTTCATCCCCTTCAAATATGGAAAAAAAGAGACAAAAATTTGTAAATTCTCTGAAATTTATATTTCTCTTAACAAACATCACAGATATCGGATTATCGAATAAAATATCGCAAATTTATTTTTTTTCTGTGAGAAATCAGTGAATGCATGTATATTTAACACATTTTTAAAAATTCAAATTTCTGCCGGGTTTAATTAACGCGTTCTGTTTGACGATCGTTCCAATCGGTCGATCGACTCGATGCGACGAGTGCACTTAATTCGCTTTAATTTATTCATGCGTTCGCACGGGCCCAATCCCTATATTGACTCTCGCGTGAGAAAGTTATCTGTTTCTTTTAATATATTGCGTGTATATGTGTGTGTTTGCGTGTATCTCTTTATGTATGCCCATACGCGGTGTATTTTTCATTTCCTTTTACGTTTTTTTTTCTTTTTTAGCGGCGATAATACGTTACCAAAAGCTATAGATACCCTTATGCGCTGCTACCAAGGTTTCTTTGTTGCGATTAATTTCATAATTCGCATGCTTGTGTTGCGTGCCTGCCTTCGTGATAATTTTATTTTTTTCCGTTGACCTATGCTTACGTTTAACGATTTGCCTCACTTTCTGCCGTTATTATACTTAATAATTGATTGTGATTTACACACGCACACACTCTCTCTCGCTCTCGCTCTCATTCGCTCTATCATTATTACTCTTTCTCCCCCTCCCCGACATTTTTCCTGTAGCACCTTTCTCGCATTTCCGTTTCCAATCGATCGATCAGTCACTCTTTCTCCCGCTTCTCGGGATCGAACAAATCGCGTTTCGATCGCTCGCGTTATATTTATTCGGGAATAAATGGAAGCGATATTGTTGACAACGAACATTTTGTTTCACTACAAACGACCATTCATTTATTCGCGAAATGGAGGAGTCCGGTTAAACCTAACGCCTGGTCGCGCAATTGTACGTAACGTTGCACGTTAATTTCATTCGGAAGATTCATTACAGCCGTATGATTTTCAATGTTTAACATCGAAAGATAGCGAAGGAAGAGTGGAGCGAATCCTCTCTAAAGATGAACCCATTCGATTAATTTTTTTTCTCGAGGCCTCCATTACGCGTAACATCTTTGTACTTTCTACAGTCGACAGCGGGCACATCATCTCGACCTAACGACCCTTCGCATCTATAATACTTTTATCCTCGCAAAAATCGCTCTCCCGCGAAGTCTCCCCGGTCGCGATAGTTTTGGCAATACTAGACTTCGCAGCGGTATACAATACGCCCGAACCATAGCGATCATTCACGAGTATTCATTAAAATTATTAAGTAATTTTCTCTTCTCTCCGTTTCTATTTATTATCGTTTGATTAGTTGCACTAGCCTTGATTGTCGGCATTTAAGGGCTGCTGGTATATGCAGCATACACATGGCGACGTGCGCCACTTCCTCATCTGAGCACGCCTCTTCTATAATTAACACTCGGGCTCGTAAATTATCTTTATTTTCCAACTAGAAATTATATTGACGTTTGGTCTCGAACATTATCTGCGATTTAATATACAATTTTTAAAACGTCATTTTACGTCCATTAGTTAGAAAGCGTATTCTGTAATACAATTAAGATAATCAAGGCACTTTGCCTCAATTTATAGTAAAACTGTTTATAAATATTCTAATATGCTAAAGTAACAATATGAAAAAAAATGTAATTACCTTTGCCCTCAATCATAATTTTATAATGTTTCTAACGATAATTATGGTTAACATAATGATGCATATAGTTAAGTTAATCATATTTCGTGTTAGAAATATTATAAAATTATAGTTGAGGCCAAAAGTAACTATATTTTTCTCTCAGTGTAAATTAAATCACAAATGAGTCATAAATTCAAAGATATTAGTAGAGCAAAAAAATTCTCAAAGTTCTCACGTTTCGATTTTTGATATCTAAGTAAAACGTATCACAAAAGCATCGAGAGTGCCGCAGATATTTCCGAGACGTTTACGAGCCCTGTTATTTTTCGACGACGTTGCGTTCATAAGGTTTCCGAGCGTTCGCTTTTACAATAGTGGAGCAGCGAAGTCAGTCATATGTGACAATAAGCGTACGATGTCTCGCCATATCTTGTCTTCCACTGCTCCACCTGAGAATACGGCAAGCAAGCGAGTACTCGGGAGCCTCGACGTCGTGTGCCGATCGCGCCTGATCGATGATCGATAGCTAGATCCTGACGATTGCGAGCAACATCGTCTATTTAGTGTAGTCGCTCATCCGTTCGGGATCGATCGATGTATCTCGAAGAAGAGGTATACAATGAGTCTGATACCTGCACTTTCGACGAGATCCGAGTTTCACGTGCGTGGTCTGGCAAGCATATTTTCGTAAATCCAGTCGAAAATCGATTATTTAAAAACAAGTGATATCGTTCCTCTCTATCTACGGATCATCGGCGGATTTTCCGCGAGCATTCGCGGGACCTCGTCGAAGGAGCTTCACATTTCTCCTGGGTGTATATATATGTATGTATATATATATATATACAAATATTCAAAATTCAAACGGGTAGGGAGAATGGGGGAGGGGCGGGTCGAGATGGAGGGGGTTACTAAGGATTTGTATGGAACAACTTCTTACGCGTGTAACATTATGATACATAGAGCTAGGCGCCAAGCTGTACAACACAAAACTCACAGTAGCCGTCCGGATTCTATATATAATGGTAAATATACGTGGATGCCTGTGGACGAACGTCACCGCATAGGCGTAGATACTTTTTTTTTCTCCGTTTAAAATCGGGGGAGGCACCAGTGACGTAGCTAGAAAAAAAAGGAGAACGTGTGAGACGGAAGCTTGCAAACTCTTTCTTTGGACATACGTAACTCGATTCGAGAGACCTTGGATCGCCGGGATTCTCAATGGCGCCGTAAAAGCGTCGATCCGCAGAGTCGAGGTCCCCGACGTATCGAGACGTATATTCGAGTTATTCGAGAGCGCCGTGTGATTCGACAAATTCCGTCCGGAAAGTGAGGAACAAAGGAGAAAAAAGGTGCAAATTTGCAGACTCCCAATAAGCTCTGTACGTTAAAGTGTTATATAATTCCGTATTAATCTCGCCTTTAGTCGTCTCGCTACGAAATCTCAGGCCTTTCCTATGTGAGCGCCCTTGGGACTTGGAACACAGCAAGTTAATGACTTTAATGACGGGCTCGCAAAACACTCGTGCGTCGATTTTTCACAACGTCGTCGTCCCGATGGCGCTATACGCGAAACGACGCGGATTTGCAAGCCGTCGATAAGCTCCGCACGATAAGTAATTCGGTCTGCGCCTTTCGAACGTGCGCCTCGTCCTCTTCTATTCGTTCGTTTCTCGAAACTCGCCCCGATATCGATTTCATGGCATGTACGCGCGTTTGCCCCTTCAGTATCCTTTCGCGACGCGTGCGTCATCGTCGAACAAGCCGCCCGCGCTGTTCGGTGAAAATTCACGATGATTGACAAACTATGCGACTATGCGACGTGTTAAATTTACGTAGAAGGTGCGAGCGGCGTCGTTCGATAATGTAAAAATTCCATCAGGCGATCCGTCGCTCCTCGTTTTCGTCGGATATCCCTCGTAATTTCTGGATTCTCTCGCGGTCCAGCGATAGAAATATCGCTCTCCGAGAGAAGAGTGAGTGGTTTCTTTGTAGTAAAGAAATCTTTTTTTTTTAGGCAAATGATATACATCATAACGATATTGCTACAAATGCCACTTTACTCTCATTTTTGTTTCAATTCTTTCCGTCAATCTTCGTCTCTCTGTCACATAAACTCGTATATATACGCGCGTCAAACGGCGTCTCTTCTTCTCTCCGTCTTCTCGGATTGTTCTCGCTCTTTTCCTAACCGGCGGCCTGATTTATATCGCGATTCAGGCTCTAAACGAGGAGATCATCCCGTTTACGAGTGTAATTGCCGTGACCTCGAGGACGAGTCTTCGTATTAACGTCCGTTCAGGATGTATCGGAAATAGACGCACTAGAGACAACAAAGGATTCTTCGGCTTGAGGCACTAGGAGGCATCCAGGGCGAGGCACTCGGCGAGGAAGTCCTCCATGGAACGATAAGCGTGTTCGAGAACACCCTTCAGGGCGTGATCTTCGTTCGCGTAACTCTGTTTCAAAAGAACGACAATTAGGTCGAGTATTCGTTGACGCATTTGCGTTCACTTTCATTTGTGTTCACTTTCTTACCTGATATCTAAAGATGACACCCGCTTCGGACAAAGCCTTAGCGAAGGCAACGCCGTGCGTGTAAGGCGCTGTGAGGTCGGCTAGGCCATGAAGAAGATAAAGGCTGTGACTGGGCACCAATCTCGCCCGTTGCGTGAGATCAGCCTCCACGTAGCCCTTGAAGTTTTCAATTGGGGCACCGAGGACTCGTTCCGTAAACGCGGAGTCTGTAATTGCGGAGGGCGATTGTCAGTAATGTCAACGTGGTGCTTCGAGCGGAAAGAAAAATTGAACGAGATGTCCCAGGGCAACGAGATGTAGAACAAAAATTATAATGACATCAAAATAACATTAAAACAGCGACAAAATGACTTAATAATAATATTTTAGAGTCATTTTGACATATTTGCGACTTCTTGTTCTACCTGGGGTACTTTGGCAAGAGATTTCTATGCTTACTATAGTACATCCAATCGGCGATCGGATTCACCGCGACGCCGCACTTGAAAACGTTCTCCTGGCTACCGAGGACCATGGCGGTCACGTATCCACCGTAACCCCATCCCCATACGCCGACTCTGGTAACGTCGAGATACTTGTGTGTCTTCAAAAGATGTCTCAGCACAGTGAGCTGATCCTGCACCTCGACGCCGCCTATTTTCCTGAAGAGGTCTTTCTTCCCCTGACCGCGGGCGCCGCGTACGTCCAGCCTCACGTAGACCACGTCGTTGTGACTCGACATATACGTTCCCCAGTCTATCCGGAATTTGTCCGTGACGGTCTCGCTGCCGGGACGGCCGTTCACCTCGACGAGCACGGGAAACGCCGCGTCCCTGAGCTCTTCACGCCACGATGGGGGCAATAGCAACTGCACCTGAGCCCGCCAGCCTTGAGGTAGCGGCACCTGCGCGATCGCATTTCGAGTTGTATAAAGTCGATCAGGATTGAGACAAAATCGGGAGGGGGAGGGGCAATATTGAATATCCACCTCAAAGTTTCGCCTAGTGGGCAGTGCCAGCTCCGACAACTTTTCCGAGCGTTGACGCCTCGTGTCGTACAGCGCGCGAATCATCTTATGCGTCGACATCATGTGCACACCGGCGAGAGGAAGGCCGGGGCCCTCGCAGTACAGTACGTAGTAACCCTGCGTGTCGTTGTCCATCGGCGGACTGACCGAAGCACCGAAATGCGTGCAATTTGTATAATAGACCCTGCAGCGTCCAACAAATTCGCTTGTTAATTTTATATTAATGAATTGAGAATCGATTACATTCAATCCACTTTTCTCACAAGACTTGCCTACTGCTCCGAAGAACTTCTCCGAGATCACATGTCACGCACGTCGGTTCAAAGTGACGGGGATCGTCCGCGGCGGGGTCGCGTACCACGTAGAGATGTCTCTGGCCAGGTCTCTTCTCTCTAGTGCCCAGATAATACACGAGATGCGCCTTAGTGTCCCACGCCAAGATCTCGCTCACCTATTTCGCAAAGCACTCACGTGATTAAGTTCCCTTTTATTTTTATATATTATATTTTTAATCGTTACATTTATATTCTTTATTATATATTTCTATAATTATCCTTTATAATTCTATAATAATTCGCTATTATATTTTAAAATAGACTCCAATTTACGATTTTATATGCCATGTATTTTGATAAACGTATTTATGATTCTTCAAACATTTTTTATGTTGTATGTTATGGCATATAAAATAATAAATAAAGCTCTATTTTAAATTCTGATATAAATTTTCGTCTAAAGTGAGTTTTTCCACTCATAATATATCGATCCTAAAAGCTCACCTCGTAACGACCGTGAGAGAGCACTGCTATTCTTTGTTGCGTGAGTGTGACGTGTTTTATATGCGTGAAATGCTCCTTGTCACCTTCCTGCACCGTGGCCAACAGCAGAAAGCTGTCGCCGTCCGGGGCGAAGAGCGGATGCGGTTGGGCATCCAGCCACAGTCCTTCGGGCGCCCGTTCCGAGTGGGTCTCCTCACATTCCCACGTGGGAGCGCGGCAAGCCGACACCATAGACAGATTCTGCATCCTTGTCATCCAAACGACGGCGATCTGCGAAGCGTCTTCGCCAACCCAGCCGGCCGATATCAGATAGTAATCTCTGAAAATATCCGCGAAAATGAATTTCACTAATATCAAATCACGAACGGGCGAGACAATGTCCTACGTATTCAATATTAATTCTCCACTATTCTTCAGAATTTATTTATTTCTCAATTAAAGCAAAACAATTTTTTAATAATTCGACATACTGTCCGTCCAAGTACAGCGGCGGCCTCAGCCTTATTTTCGATGGCCACGTGACGTTCCCGGTACTGTTGTAATTCATCGAGCTCACGTTCCCAAGTTCCATAACCCACAGTTCGACCTCCGGATTGGGCCAGCCCGGTCTCGGGTACCTGACCGATCTGGAAGGTGGAAAGGATTTGGACGCGGTCAGGGGATTCGGACTGGCTCCGTCTTGACCCGGCGTGTTGAACCAAGGAAATTCCAACGCGCTCACTCTGGTGTCGTTGAACGTGGCGTAGAGGATATGCGTGCCGTCTTGGCTCGGCCAAATCGCTTGTGGTCTTGGTAGCACTTCTTCCTGGTACAGCCAGTCGGGCACGCCATTATAGATCACTCCAGGAACTCCCGTGTCGGTCAGGCGAATGTCGTCCGTCCCAGCGGGCCCCATTCTAAGAAAAATGTCGTTCTCGGAGACGGTCAGGAGATAGGTCGTGTTGCCCAACCAGGTGGCATATTGCAATCGCGTCTGATGCATGTATCGCGATGCTTGTAGGCGAAGAGGTGTGTGATGGCTGGCAAATAAAGGGGATTACAAAGATGAATGTATAATGCAAATTATATTTAGTGATTTCAGTTGTATTCCAGTATATTTTTAATACATATTTTTAGAGACGTATTTAATACAGAAAATAGTAATAAAAAGATTCGAATAAGTTAGAAAACAAAAGAAAGAACGAAAATTCGTAAATTAATATTTTTAAAATTATTTTTGAGTATTAAACTTTTTATAATTATATTTATATATCTTAATCAAAATTGTGTTTTTATATTTCGATTATTTAATACACTTACTCGTTCGTGACATCGTAGACAGTGTAAAGAGCGGTGAAAGTGTTCCGAAAGACCTGCAAAATCATCGACATCTGTACCACATGAAATATAAAAGAATCAGAAAAAAAGAGAGCTCGTGATACCAGGGGTGAATGTGTTTTCGATAGCGATAATCGACAGTTAACTGCAACTAAATTGCGCCGCGTCGTAATATACGTCCGAGCGTTATCGATAAGCGACGGATCAGAAAGTTAGGATGCAGCTGCCGCGCGAAAAACTTTTCTCGAGAGACTTGCGCGTTTAAGCTACTTACCGGCTTGACATTGTGCCTGAACAATACATAACGTAGGTCGGAGCTGCATTCGTAGCCCTGAACGTTCAGTTGTCTCTGAAAGCAGCGTTTAATAAAGATTACATTACTTTCTGTGCAATCTCGAGTAGAATCCGATTTCAGTATCACAATTGAGTTTGAGAGCCAATTGTACTGCTGTCAAAAGTATAAAATATTTTTATCGCAAAAAAATACCTTTTTCGATCTCTTAATTACTTGCATCAGATCAATTTTTATTTTAATGTAAGGGCCAATTCACCAACTACGATTAGATTAATCGACGGTTAAAGTTAGCAGGGTGGTCAGATATTTAAATTTTGTCATATTTATAACTTAATATTTTAATGAGTATCTCTATTAGCCATCCTGCTAACTTTAATTGTCGGTTAGTTTAACCATGATTGGTGAAATTGGCTTAATATTAATATTAATAATTTTCTATATATGAACACAGTTAACTGCAATTTTGTTTTGTTTATATATTTTTAAACCGTCATTTTAAAATCCAGAAAGAGAGAGAGAGAGAGAGAGAGAGATTTCTTTGAAATCAATTTTTAATATCCAATATCCATGTTTTTGTAAAACTTATTCTACTTGCGATTTAAAAGTTAAAAAAGAACGGACCTAAATTAAGAGATAAAATGTTCTCATATGTACATAAAAGAGAAGTTGTTTTATTATTAACATACATCGCGCCCGAACACCTGCGTTCTGACTCGAGTTCGCCTCCGCCCCGTTATTTCTTTTTTAATCCGCGGGGTAATTCTATCTCGTTTCTAGAGTTTAATAGGTTTGCAATTATCGTTTGCAATAATAATTGGCTTTATTAAAACTGATGCCGTCGCGGGCTTGTGTCGCGTTTATCGTCGAACTCAAGTCGCGGCGTAGCGTCGTGCGAATAGATATTACACGAATATCGGTGGCCGGTAGTCAATACTTGTATCCGAAAGAGCGGCGAGACGAGCCGGACGCGGCGTGTCCTGGTGGACGCCAGATCGGATCAATGCGCCGTACACACTCGCCTCTCCGGTATGGAGAGGGACGCGGATTTGGAATCTATCCAGACTAAGTGGATCGGTTCTCTTGCGCACGCATACTTATCGCGCTACCGAGATCGATCACTCTTTCTGTCTCGTTATAAGCCGCTTCCATCTTCGTTCCTCTCTTTTTTTTCTCTCATTGCTCGTGTCAGTATCCGCTGCTACGGAAGCATCTTGTACATTTCATTTTCTGTGATTCCCCCCCCACATTTCTGCTAATCTACGACATCGTTGCGTCTCGCAATCCGTTTCAGAATTAAAAGTTAAAAAAGAACGGACCTAAATTAAGAGATAAAATGTTCTCATATGTACATAAAAGAGAAGTTGTTTTATTATTAACATACATCGCGCCCGAACACCTGCGTTCTGACTCGAGTTCGCCTCCGCTTTCCGTTTCGAAATGATATTATTAGGCAAAAACGTTTAATCGTTGCGCTCCTTCCCGCTCCGAGCCAGTATCTGTTGTAATCGAAATGCCGCGAGATACAGATGGTATCATTGAACCCGAAGCGCAATATCGTATCTAGAATACCTCATATTTACCCCGCGCGTGCCTGCAGCCCCGGGTAAACCGTGGGATGCCCCGGATTCCATTTTATATGCGGTCTAGTCTTTGTTTCGCAACGCGCCGCGAGGCACACTCGGCTAGTTTGCCGATCGGTAAAAGGGAACTGACTCTTGAATAAAGGGTCCGGCTTATATCCCATATCCTATGTAAAAATTTTCTCCATACAGGAGCGCTCGGGAGCGTTGTTTGACTGTTTATCTCAATTAGAAATCTACCGGGAGCACAAAAGGGAGAGAAAATACAAGCTGAAAAAGCAGTGTTTTGCATAAAAATACACGTCTTCTCGTATTCTCGGCCGAACTTATCTCTCGGGGGAAACTTTAAACTATTGCGCAGAAAAAATTATCGGCCTTGCGGTACATATTTACTCCCGTTTGGCCGTTCTTTGCCTTTCGTTTGTTCGCTTACGCAACGGTAAAGAAGCTAAATCACAAACGGCGAAATAGGAATTAGAAATTATTCTTCAGCTGTGAGACATCGAATCCCACAAGTTAACAATTTATAAATTTATAAGTCTACTTCGCTATTAATCCCGTGGCAAGCAAAGAGAGCGAGCATATTTACTTCTCCGTTTCTCCTGTGATTTATTCCTTTTCGCGTTCCTTCATTTTCGCATTTGCACGTTCCGTAGGAATATATCTGCACTTAGGCAGTTGGCGCGTAATTATCTGGCGAGTGCGGGGGTCATGTCTCCAATTAATCCTGGATAAGCGCGACAATAGCTCGGTATCGGCGGATTAGATACCGAGGGAGCTAAGATACCTCGGTGCATCGCTAATGCGGATATTCCTGGCTTGGTGATTTAGGGCTCCGCCGAAATCTGACAGAAATAACGGTCGTCTCTTGGCCGAGTGGCTCGGATCCGGCGGAGGATTATTATCCGGCCACGAATGAGCTTGGCATCCGTTTCCGAAAATTCGACAATTCATTCGCTCGAATATTTCTATTCGCAATGTATGTCGACCAACTTTATTTGGCACGATATTCCAAACGGGACGTCTGTTTAATGTAACGCGAAGTAATTAACCTATATTAACTAGTATAACCTATATTGAATTTTTAAGTAAATATATTTACTTTAGATAATGTGTATATACAATAACTCCTTTGAATAATATTTAATATTAAATGTTTGATGTGTTTTGTCGATGATAAAAATAATCAGTAATAATTACGCATGAGGTAACACATTATATTCAAAAGTCCAAATTAATTATAAATATCAAATTTGCATAACCGACCGAAGTTGTGTCCTCAATCATCTCGTCTTTAATCGTTTTACAGAGTTTCGTGCGCGCGATATTGCATAATTTAAAAACATTAGTTTCCACATAATATAACAATTGCGCAATTATTTTGCAGAAGTTTCACCGTCGAAGACACTAATTAATAACAACTCGCCGTTGATTAATTAAATTATGAATCCGAATTAGAATTTTAATGCTCTTTAGATTCCAAAATTTGTAAGTTTAAATTATACACCGATTTGTTATTCAATTTAGATATTCGATAACAAGTATAGATTTGATGTTGAATATTTTATATCCAAATCATTTTTTATCAAAATTGCATATTCATAAAATATCAAAACGAAATCCAGGCAACCAAAGTAAAGTCGTAATGATTTTTTAACAAGCTTGTTAATAAATAATAATTTACGAGATCCTCGAGAAGGTTTCAAGTTTCTTGTGCTTCGCTTTTTAGATTCTCATCCTTAAAGTGACTTTAATCTTCTAATCCCTTACCGTCGCGTTAGAACACAACAATACTTTCTTGCTTCATAAATAATTCTTTGCTGCTCCTTTGATCCATGGAATTTCTTTTCTCTTACACTCTAATTACTTTTTTCCTCTTTAATTTATCCATTCTATCCAATTTATGTCGTTAAGTATTTAATTAAGAAAAAATTTTTAGTCGCTGTCATAAAAATTCGTCTTCTATAGAAACCTATAGATTTTAAATTGTGCAAATCCATCTTTAGAATGTTTATTTTGCAAAGGCTGAGTTACAACTTGATTATTAAAGAGGATTTAAATATATATAACAAAGAATTATTTAATTAATAAATTGGATTGTTATTTTATAACTTCCACGAGACGAATTTACGATACGAAATTTATTGTCACGTCACGACGTGATAACCTCTGTGCTTGTACAAAATTTTCAACGTCATGAATATAATATCATCGGCAAAGTTTATCGTTATATGACTCAAAGTACAAAGAGCGCAGTGGCATGCACTGTGTGTATACGTACAAGCGTATGATTAGAGACTAAAAGGGACACGACGTTGTTGCGGGTGTCCAAAAGGGTGAGGGAACCATCGTCGGCTTGGTAGACGAACTTTTCGTGGGTTATCCAAGTCGGTGGTAACCTGTCTGGTGTCAGGTCATCACGAAGGCACTCGTCTAACGTAAGACGCCTGCCACTCCAGTATAGGAGCTCGTCAACGTACCTGGAAACATTAAATCAAGGGAAAAATTTTAATACAAGTATACAAGCTTTTTCAAGCATTCATAACAAACGGACTGAAACTATTTTGTTAGTACTGACTCTAACGTCTATTTTACCAATGCAGATTAATTTTAATCTCGGTTTAACTTATTTTCTATCTTTTTTTAGTTCTAAGAATTAGAAAAAGATAAAAAATAAGTTAAACTGAGATTAAAGTTAATCTGCATTGATAGAAATGGACATCAGACATATATTAAGATTAATATTTTATATGATCAACAAAAAGAGTTCATCTATTATTTTCTTTCTGTTATACAATATCTGATTGAATTGGAGTAGATTAAATTGAAAGTTAAAATAAAGGGAAGACAAAAAGAGACAAGAACGTAAACTCACCCGAGAAGGTAAATTGCCGTGACGATGCCAGCGATAACGAAACCGATGACCAGTAGTGAGAAAATTATACTCCGCCAGTTGTGGCCGCCATCCGCGTACGTTAAATCCTGTGGAAGATGACAACCTCGTACGTAATTATCGGTTGATCCGTGAAATCAATTCGTGAGCTATAGTGCAGAAGCGGAAAGAGCATGCAGATTATGAATAGAGAGAGAGGTCCAGAGGATAATTAAGAAGATTTAATAACGATGGAAAACGAAGTCAACATCACTCTAAAGATTCTGTGTCTAGAGCATCTACACATTTAGAATATCTCCACTGTATACATCATAAAATCGTAAAAATATACATATAACGGATACATATATTTATATGCATAAAAAAATATGTGGATATATCACAATCACTATAATATTTTAAGAATATTTGTGTAGAGATAAATTACACATAATCATACCCACACATAATGTGTATAAAAATAAAATAATTATTATTCTACAATTTTTTATATCTCGGAATGAAATCATGTGTGATTTTATATATTAAGAAAAATTGCGCCACACATTTCCGCATTTTAATATTATTTTCTTCATTTGTTAAAATTACGTAATTTCTCTAACGGGACATAAAATTCGAAAAAAGGAACAAAATTAATTTTTAAGATAAATTAATTTATGTGAATATTCTTCCTTTCATCAAAAAGATAAATTTTATTGTTAGATAAATTGGATTTAACGTGTAACATCAGCTTATTTATATCGAAATTAATTTGAATTGCGCAAGGAATGGTACATCCGGCGTGCATTCATTTTATAGTAAATTAAATATTTCGCGGCGACGACATTTTCGTCCGCGCGTAACATTCTCAACGTTCGTTTTTCACGGCATACAGCCTGTCGCGTATATACGTGGTCATTGTTCAGCCATTAACGTATTCGCACTACACTTCAGAACGCGCGATCATTTCCTACAGTTATTACAATTAGCAATTATCAGTTTAAACGATTAATTATCTACCGCAATTAATGACTCATAATTGTACCGAGGCCATTTATCGAAGCTGGTTTTGCGTGAATCATCCGTCTGAAATAAAGGAATCAAAACGATCGGAAATGAAAATTATAAGGTATTGTTTTGATTGTGATATTTACAGGCGAAACAATTATTTAACGAAGCTACATCTTTTATATTTCACACTGCGCTTTGAATTTTTCATCAATCTAAATATAATTTGACCGTCGTTCTTGGGTGGAGAACGCGAAATAATGTACGAATCGCCGGATCGTGTGATCCAAGTGTAACTAAAAGCCGAAAAAGTTGACTGCTACGGGATAATTTGGCGGGAAAGAAAGGAAGAAAGGACCTCATTTCGCGCACTCGCCGCGGCGTAAGCCCGCATACAGCTCTTTTCCGACCCGACATAATTTCTTTTGAGGAAACCATTTGTTCAATCAGACCTTCCTCGGTGCTCGTGAAATATCGTCCGATCTTATCGGATTTTGAAATTCGCGATGAGAATGTGCAGCGACGTTTTCCGTCTCGCTCGATTCATTGTTAATCAGTTAGAGAGACGATTGTTGAGAAACGGTTCTCTCGCGAAAATATCATGTTGCCGTTTGCGGATTTTATTCTCGTAGATCGTAAAAGCGTTTTTGGGGTCGCGACGTTCGATCGCGCCGCCGCCGCGCCGTCAAGAATATCGCCGTTTTCGGTCGCTCCTCATGGAACACGTCACCGGCTGCGTTATGCATATTGCATACGAGCATGTCCGGCGCCTCGTGTGTAGCCGTCCTCTTGTGTTACCGGCACCGGACCGGATAACACGTGCAGGTCATGTAATACAGATGAGTCGCGCCGGATTTCGTACGAGGCGTGTGCCGTACGATGTGTGCGGATCGTTATGTACTTGTTAGAACCGCCCCGCACGTGTTCCCGCACGCGAATTTGCTCTCACTTTAGGTAAATGCGAGAAGCATTTATCTTCGATGCGCACGGAGATCGAATGCTATTTACTCTTCGGAGAAACGAAAATCCAACAATAACCGCGGGCGCTTCGCGCGAATAATTAAATTACACGCTGAGTTAATTTTCCTAATCGATTCCCGTCGTAAACAGTCGTTTGATTGAAAAATGTATGCAGCTGCACATCGCGTGTTCTCCTCCGTTGTATTTACGTTTGTAAAGTCCGCGACGCAACGAGACAATCACAGTTGCACGCCACAGGCGTCATAACTGCATTCTATTGCTGGAAATAATCGTTCTTGCTATTTGGAAAATAAACGTAAGAGAGTACCGCGTTTCTCTTTCTCTCTTTCTCTCTTTGCTCTTGACTGCGCGCCATTAGCGACGCAAGGGATTCCGGCCTGAAATATAATTTAAAACGATTTATCCCTTCGAAATAATCCCCGCTTTATCTCGGATATCGCTGATAATGATGTTGCTCTGAAGCAGACAAACGATCGACCGCGCCGCGCCGATTGGCTGACGTTATGCTGCGCGGTAATCGCTTTCGGACGATCCGACCTGTTTATCCAGGGATAAATAATCGCCGATGTCTCATTCGAACGATTTGCCATTTCCTTTCCCGACACCCGGACCGGCTCTTTCCTTCTCCCGCCGATCGATTTGCCGTCTCTTTGAATTCAAAATGCATCGCGTCGCGTGCACGTGTGCACCGTACGAGATATATAGAGTGACCATAAATTCGCTCCCTCCCAGCGAAACGCGACAGCGTCGGACTTCGCGAGCTGATATCTACATTGCGAGGTGTTGCACGATGCAGACATTATTTCGCGAAGATTCACGCTGCTTTATACGGCAATAATGCCAACGGTGGAGATAGAACATTCAATTTTTATCACCCGCGCGCGCGCGCGCGCGCGTTGTTTCATACTTCAAATATTATTCCGCGGTGCAAAATCAGATCAGAGTAAACGTATAACTCGTGCTATAAATCGTGCTGTATGTATGAATGTGTTAACAATTTTTATGAAGATTTTCTAGACACGTCAATACGATATAATAATCGTGTCACAAGCGTAAGAGAAAATCGAGATAGTTTTGAACAATGGACGATATTGGATACTACTGATGTTTTTTATTTTTTTTTATTTTCTTGCTGAGCATTTGCTTGGTCATCATTGTTCGCTTTCATTTATGAGAAGCGTTTACGGGAAGTGACTCCTGTATTGAATTAAATAATATACCATGTCGCTCGCGTAAGGTAGTAACGTTTATTGGTTTTGTATTTTATTTTTCTTGCAGTTGACTTTATCGTATTAAACGAAGATTGAAAAATCTTGCGATAGAAAAAAATATAAAAAATAAAAATGTAAAAAAAAACTTCTTTTTACAGAAGAAATGTGCAGAATTTGCAGAAAATTAAGATTGCATAAAGAAAAGATAATTTAATATCACCAAATTTTGTTCGATATTAAAATTTAACATTCTTTATTTATCTCGCATATCTGCATTTATCTCATTATTCTCGAATTAGACAATTAATTTTAAATAGATGTAGTTAAAGAAAATTAATCTCTGTCAGTGTAAATGTTTAATTAAAAGATAAGAGAGCCGCATTTGCCGCGGACATTTTGCATCGTTTGTGTGACGCACTACGTTACGGAAAAGCAGAAAGCAGTCCAGATGTGATGCGATATTACCGCTTTTAAATATACTGCTGTGCTGTCGTGTAAATATGCGCGCCTTTACGTGACTTCTATGCGATTCCACCACCAGGAATAAATACATATGTTTGAATAAAATCTTTGTCGATTGTCAATTGAGCTTCGACAGAGAACAGTTTTTAGATACGCTAAAGGAACATTCAATATTTTCCTCAACTGTTTTAACGTTTATTTTTTTTTTTCCTTTTAATCGCTCGCGTCTGTTTCACAGCCAGCTGGCGAAGGGCCAAACGTTACGAGATAGTCGGTTCATTAAAATTTTTTGCAAAACTTATCGCGAACGATAGTGCTATCTTCATATACTATGCTAAAAAAAATGCTGCTTTTTAAAAGCATCAAATGAATGAAATTTTACTGAAATATTAGTCAAGTCCGAAAGCGTTTATTATGATAATAATAATAATACACCCTTATAGGCGCGATTAATTCGTATTCTGTGACTGGTGCGATGAGTTCGTCCAACAAGTACTCGAGATAGTTTGTCAGACAAAATGCCTGGGTTTATGCACATCGAGTTGGCCGAATACAATAGGGATTAATTCAAAGGAAATATCTACAGCGATCGCGCGGTAATCCGACATGACGGTTTTCGGGTATTCCACCATGGCGTGTAGTGAACTGCATTGGCATGATAGATAAGGTCGTCATGCACACGGATGCATCGGCACACTGCATTCATTGCTGCACGTGTTCGCGGTCACGTTGCATGCGTCCAGCTTATTTTCGTCGATTTGCGAAGCTCGAGGAACATCTGACTGACAAGAGCGAAGTTCCGCTATATTAAATTCTAGCGATAGATTTTAGATCGCTGATCGCAATGTTTTTTTTCCTAACATTTGTTTTTGTAAGAACATATAAAAATATACATATACTTGTAAGAATATGTAAAAAAGTATAAAATACGATATAAAAATATAGTAATAAAATAAAACTATATAAAAAAATAATATACGATATAAAAATTAAATTTAAAAATATTAAAAATCTGACGGTAAATAAAGTAAACTTTAATACATTAGATCAACGTATAGTACTGCGACACGATCGAATAATGTTTGCTTCTTTCTTTTGGCCGTAGGTTATCAGTGTCAGTGACGCGAAATTCATCGCCGATAACAAAACGGTAAGTTTCTTCCAATATTTGCCGCGGCGGCACCCGTACATTAATGCTAATTGCGCCGAACTGAGGCGTTTCTGAAAATTTAATATGCCACGGTGCGGTTTTCTCGCTTCGAATGAGCTGCTTTGTCATCGGATAACTAAGTACACGGTCACGGAACGCGATCGTTATTACAGGTCGAATAATGCCACACGATACCATCGCCGGCTACCGTTTCGCGATTCGCGTTTCCAATTGTAGACCGTATATATGCGAATGTACGCCACCGTGCAATTTCATCGTGTAAAATTGCTTTACGCTATATATCGAGCGAAGTTGCGTCGAGCCACGATTGAGAGAAATTCGTCGTGTTACCACGAGGACGTCGTTAATAATCGATAAACTGGTACAGAGCTCGACCGTTGGAAATCTCATGGCTCGGCCGATTGGCGCGTAACAATGCAGTTATTACGGAGCGCGATCGCATAGAAGCGAGAAAATTGGGCCACGGCACATCGTGAGAAACCGAGGCACCTGTCGATGCCGAACCCCGCCGTAGCTTTTTACGCGGCAAAAGTGCTCCGCGTTTACGCGCGTGTAAGTCTATACTGTTCTGGCGGAAGTTATTTACGACGTGCTTGGGACGCCTATCTCTTAAACGCCCTTTAAATCCGAAACTATCGCTTTACAGGAGTAAGCGATTGCTTCGCGGAGATCCGCACCGATTACGACGCGGCCGCGGTAAGCACGGCTGTAAAGTAAATTGCACGTCGAGCTGCTATTCGCTAGCTCGGGGGATTGTCGGGGGGATCGAAATCTGAATTGTAGAAGTGATAAAGCTGTGATTGCTTATCTTCCGAGAGACTGGCGGAAGTCATGGCGCTGCTCCTTCTTCCTCCGCTTCGTTCGCGGCCGACAAAAATCCGTTTGTCTCGTCACGAACAATCGCCGGCACTGCGCACCATCGTCGCTATTTCGGGCTCAATGGTGCGGCACAAGTCGCCCGTTTTCACCCGACACCAATAATTAATTCATCCGTTCAAGAGGCACAGATGCGCCGGCCTGACTGCCGAGCGCGTTTCAGCCAAGTATTTCAGCCTATCCGCCGCCCACTTTCCGACTCTCCCTCTCTGCCTCTGCTCTTCCTCTATATCCGCGCCTACACGTATATCTGTATACATTTAAAATGGTAAACACGCGCGCGTATGCACGTCATTACGCCACGTGTCAAAATATCGCGCGGCCGATCGCCGACGGTCGGAGTCGCTCGCGATCGATCCGCGCCCCGCGAAAACGATCGAGCGATAACGCGCGGGCGATACTGATCGGCGCGCGGTGTCCCCGCGACCATAATTCCGTAAAGATCGATCTCTGCTCTATCACGCTCTTCGTCGTCGGCGAGTTCGGTCCGTTCCCCGGGACTATCAGCGTCCGACTAACCATGCCACACGCTTCGTGGACGTGATTTTCTTGAGGGCGGAGAAACGCCTCTATCTCTCTCGGCGTTCTGCTCTTTTTGCCGTACTCGGACAGGAAGTTCAAAGGGGTAACACATGTGCACACGTACACCAGAGGCTGCTTCACGTACAATCTTCTCTCTCTCTTTCTCTCTCTCTCTCTCTCGGGGTCACGGGATCAGTCGTGCAAAAGGGCCGATAATCGAGCGTAAGCAAGCCGCGCCGATAACGCGTTTGACTGCTTTTAACGCGGCAAAATTTTCCTCTGCCGGGCCTCGGAGCGGACAGCTTTTTCCCCCCTTCCTCCTCCGCACGAGAGAATTTCATGCGGGAAATGGGATTGGAGAATCCGTCTCGAAAATCAACAGACGCTGGTACACGACAGGCATTAGTTCCCAAGAGCGTGCGTACCTGGTCGAGAAATAATTCCGCGAGAGTTTCGACGTGATGACAAATAGGGACAAGGTTTAAGGGGATGCGACTGCGGCACCGAGAAACCGGGAACCGCGAAACGTCGGATGTCAAGCGCGAACCCGAAGGATTTCTACGTGCCGGTCGCGACGTAACAACAAGTTTGCGGAAACGGCGCTCGCTGAACTTGCGAAACTGCAGTCAGTTTCAGCGGTTCCTTCTCGGGGGGAGGGGCGGGGGGGGGTCTCGCAATGATTTTCCACACCGCGCGTCCGTTCAAATTAAAGGGACGCCGAGCGTGCGCCGGCCGTTAAACCGTTATTCCCCCCATTTTCGCTCCGCCTGAGAATTTATCGTCGCTTCTTCGGAGCGAATACGCGGTTGATGGAGATCTACGCGAGGCATCCGCCTTAAAGTGGATCCGCGCTAGCAAGAACGAACGATTATGAAGCAACATTCACGCACGGGCGAGCGTGCTCCTTCCTGCCATCCACCCTCATTAAAATGGGTTTATTCATTCGTGCTCGTGCTATTTGCTTGATTCGGTTCCATCTGTGGGAGCCCGTATAACGTCCTACGTACTGCTGGATGTGATGAATACTGCTATCGATCGCGAGGTGTTCCAGTCGTCGTCATCGTCGGCTAAAGCCGGCGCGTGCTCCGAGTTTCGAGTGACATTTAACCCTTTCGTTGGAAATTTACCGAGGATCCCGGGGTGACTCTCCGAGGACACCGATGTCGCGCGCGCCAGCCGGACACCGGCGGCCACTGGAACGAGTAAAACGGCATTGTTGGTTTTGCGGCAGCGGCTTCACCCTGCATGGATTTGCTGTTGCGTCCGTATAGATGTGTGTATGTATGTGTGCTTGCACATGCATGTCGGAGAGGGCGAAACCGCCAGCACGACGCGCCTCGGTTTTCCATTCTTCTAGACACCAACCCCGTCAGCCATCCATCGGCCTCGTCGCATTATCAGGTAGTCCGATAATCGAGTTACTCCAGGTTTGTATGCGCCACCGGCTAACAAAAGTTTCCCCGATTCTGTCGTCGGAATCCCTCTGTCACGCCACTGTTAACGGTGCTCCTTGTTGCCCTTGCGGTTCTGTCTTCCTATTTTCTGTCCGCCGACGCGGCGGGTGATAAATTTGTTTACGCTCGTGGGGTATCGACTGGACACCGCACACATGAAAATCACATACGAATGAGCGAAGCGGTGGATCTGATCGATCGGCCGAGGCGTGCGGCGTGCTATTTAAAAAATTTGTCGAAGAGTCCACTGGCGGAATCTAGATGCACCATTAGCCGAGTTAATCAACGCCGATGAATTTTCCCGTTAGTTTATCAATTACGAAGCTTTTGTTTTGCAGACAGTTTAATTCCGTCCACCATCCTTTGAACTTTGCGAGAAATCTTTAGACGGTGTTAAGGATGAATTATTTATGGCCCCTTTCGACGAAAGCCTGTGGATTCGAATTCTCGATCGTCAAAGAACAAACCGTGTCAGTTGAAAGATACTTGTGACGGCTTCCTTGTTCCTTCAATCGACTCACCGAGTTAGAAGCCGGTAAAAGTCAAAGGTGAGCAAAAGACAAGCAGACGCGGTTCGTGGGATCTCGCTGATGGCTTTGCTAATGGCTCGGCGCGATAAGGGCGAAGATGGTCGTTAACGTGCACTTATTGTATAAAACATGGATCTTTTACGAGAATTCGCTTGAAATCCTCTCCAATGGTCAACTAAGAAGGTTAAACAGATTTGAGATAAACAATTAATTTTTTAAAACGTTTCTGACCGCGATTACGAATAAAATGCAGAAGCGATTCCGATGTAATTGAAGGAACACGTGCGGACGGCATAATAGAAACGGCTACCGCAGTTATTACTTTACTACTTTCAACGAGACGATTTTTTAGCGACAATTTTCGACTAAAATAAGAACGTCGTCGGATCGCAGCCTTTGTTCCGGACGGCCGGTTAATTTAAATATAATTAAACTACTTCCCGTGGAAGCGCGGAGAGACGGAGGGTGGCGTCGCGGGTAAACGGCGGGCGAAACTTCAGCAACACTTTCCGTGGACTTGCGAGGGTGCTCATAAACCAAAACGAAAGTGCCGTCTGGCGAATAAAGAAGCCATATTACGTAACGAGGTGGCCGCGCTTCGAGAAGACACGCGAGTTATTCAGCTTCGTCAACACCGGATACTTTGGCCGGGGACATGTCGCTTTGTTATCGCTTTCTTCGCAACGTAATGGCTCGATTGACGGCCGCAATTAATTATCGCGTTATTCCCGCGATCTATCTTTGAGTTTTTATGCGGACTTGCGCAGCGTTATTGCACGGCCTGTTTTTACACACGCTCGAGAGAACGTTGACGTCGGGTTAATGAGACGTTAGCCGTTTATTTAAACGCTCGCCAAGAGTGTTCTTTCATATCCCGTCGCTGGACAGGCAGCGAGCGTAATTGACGCCTTTGTCAACGTGGGCGTCAATTTAAAGTTGAGAGATCGATCGGTGGCCAAACGTTGTAGGAATGTCGCGGAATAATTGTAAATTTAGCTCTTTTGCGGAAAGGCCGAGCAAACAAACGGCTTCCAGCCCTTATCGGGACTTCGACGATTTTTCCACGGGATCTACCTGATGTTTTCGACCGGACAGGCCGGGGGATTTTGTGAGAGAATTGAATATTTACAAAAATCGCGCAACGTGAATATCTAATATCTATTCGCAATAGTTTGGTCCGTTAACTACTGCGTCGGGAACGATCCTCGTTACACCGAGTTGTATTCGTAGTTTATACGCGACGTAACTACGCAATTTGAATGTATTACTCTGAGTGGTCACTAATGCTGCTATCGACACTTAACGCAAGTAATTACCACTTTGCGAGCACGTGCGCTTGCGAGGAGTTTAATCGCCGTACGATCCGACATTCAAACCTAATATTACTGTATTTTATGCCTATGTAGGACAATATGTAAAATGCAACATACATACAATCATGACGCTTTAACATCGATGACAGGCGAACGAATCTTCTTATCAAAATCTAATTCAGTCGGCCGTCAAGGAATTCAAATTGCTTCGAGTATTATTTAAAACTAGATGTTTTCGAGAAACTCTGAAAGTTTTGAATGTCTTGAAACGCTGGCAAGTCTAGGAAATCTTTTCTTATAAACGTTTGAATATTTTTAGAAAATAAAATTATTATTTAATTTTAATTATAGATAAAATAATGTGACAGGTTAAGATAATAATATAAATCATTATTAAAGAATAATGATTTATTAATATAAAAGAAAATATATATGTAAATATAATCTTATGTTCAAAACTTTTACAGATTTTCATTTTGAATAAATCAAATGATTTAAAATTTTTAATGTATTTTCAATTCAATTTGTCCCGAGTTCATTGCTACATCGAATATTATTTTGAAGTCTATAGAAAGTCTCTATTTTGAAATTTCTACAGGAAAGTTATTAGACAAGAAAATAGTGCAACATATATCATTTTGATATCTACTACTTCTATATTAGATACATCAATTCAAAGTGTAGACGGTGTTATCTCATCTAGTTAAGCTACTTGAAGAGTGCCATCTATAAAAGAGAGACTAAAGATCGGATTTTATGCATTCACAGATTTGTCATTGTGTGACTATACTAAACAGTTCAGTACACCGACGACTAACATCAACCTTGTACATTTTTCTACAGTTTCCAATAAAAACCGCAAATGTTGTCGCCGTACAGATTATTAATTCGCTTCTCTGTCGTAAATTCCGTTGATTATTCGTAAACGTTTTGCAAATTAATAACCGGTACTAGAGCCGTATCGATTTCCATCGATTATACATCTACATGCATTTAAACCTGATCGTATAATCCACGAGAAATACTCGGTTGGGATAGGGACCACTTGGAGAGCCGGCTGAGCGATTTACCTCTTTTACCTGGGCTGACTTTGAACGGGGATCGGCGACCTGGACGGTCTCATCGGGAGGCAGCCGCCAGGAGTTCCTCTCGACGTTAACGCTGGCGTTCATAGCGGCCTCCTCGTCCGCCTCCCCTGTCCTTCGTCGGTCTCAGCCACTTCGTCTTCGCGCGATCGCTTCCCCAAGGTCCCCAGGGTAACCCCCGGGCCACTCCTGGGGCCGAGGTTTTATTACGCCAATCCACAGTTCCTCACCTAAAAAAAAAGAAACGAGACCTAATAAATTTATAGGGTAAAATACAGTGTAAAGTAGAAAGATATATATTCGAGCAATCCAGCGGCGAAATTACCGAATGAGCTGATGAAAGCTGATGAATATTGAATTGGGAGAGATGGAATATCGAAGGATTGCAGGAAGGTGAAAGGAGATAAAGAAGATAGATTGTAAGCTCAATGGATGGCAGCCACCGGGAGGGGGGAGGGGGTGAAACTCGATCTGAGCGTCGTCTTAAGG
>VBVR01001378.1:0-31082 GCA_011638315.1 Tetramorium parvispinum | reverse complement strand
TTTCACGGAAAGAAAAATTGTAAACGGAGCAAAAACTTTAGGTAAAAAAGAACAGACCTATTGTTGTGGCATTATTAGAATATTCTGTGCTGGCTGGATAGTTATCACATATACTTAATACATTATAATCTAATTATAAATCGTGAAATAAACATTACATTTACATTGCATTTACGTTGAAATAAGGAACAATAAATAAGTTTCAGTAAATAAGTTATCAAGATATAACGCAAGATACAAGATAAAAGTTTCGACATGCAACAAAGTGGATGGAATTTATATTCTCTGATTATATTCTCGTTTTTAATCTAAAAGACCTAATATTTGGAGATACTCCATGAACGCGCGTACACACGTACACACATACACGGCAAAATCACGCGACAAAGCAGCGTCGACGTACGTTTGCCACGACGAAACGGGAAACCGGGAAACGCCGAAAGCCAATCGCGGGGACTCCGCGTCGCGCAGGAGGATTCTAACGCGGGTAGAATCGTCGGCGGACATCGTCGTCGGGGACGCGCCGGCGACGCGTTCCGCCAAGAGCGTCGGAAAGCGCGTCGTGCCATGGAGAAAAGCCTCGAGCTCGCAGAGACCGCGTATGATACCGCCATGATACGGAGGTTGGCGTGTCCGGAGGCCCGCGAGAGTTCCGTCGCGCGTCATCGCCGATGCGGATCGCGGATCGACGGTCGACTCGACGTGTATCGCGGCACGAGACGGCCACGGCGTGCGTCGCGCGTACCCTTGAAAAATCCGTGAGGCGCGAGCACATGGCACGGGGGGGATCATGGCGGACCGCGGTGAGAAAGCCACGGCGACTCGGTGACAGATCGACTTTTGTCTGCAATTACGGCCCGGACGGCCCGGACGTCGCGTTTACCTTACGCTTCTCGAGATTCCGTATCTTATGCTCGATTACGATGATCGCTTGGCGTAACGGTTCCACGGTCTCCGTAGAGGCCTGTTTCTCTAGTTTGGGGTTGGCAGAAGGCATCCTTCACGGGCAACAAACACGAACTGGGAATCGGAATGGTAACCAAGTTGAACTGAGTCGCGAGTGGGGCATGGACGGGGAGGGCGGGGGTAAGTGGGACGACCGGAATGGCGGGTCGGACGTTTCCGAATATTGAGGATCCGCATGCGCGGCGACATGTATTAAAGGTCTGTCCAGAACCATAGCCCAATTCGAGTAAGGTATGCCCTCTTTCTATTTCTCTCCTGCCCTTCCTGTTTCCTCCAAAATTGTCAAGTTGACATTCGTGAAATTATGCTGTGTTTTATTCAAAAATTCTGCGTAAAAAATTCAAGTGAACTGACTAAATTTCAATTAATTTAATTAATTCAATCAACAAAATTGTTTAAGACACAATTTTTCACTTTTTTTTTACATAATTTTCATCGTCCTTTGATTTTTCTTTTCATGTATCGAACAATAAAAAATTAATAAAATATTTAATAAAATACTGCAGATATTACTTAATAAATTAATTGGTTATTGTACTTGTGTAAATGCTATGTTAGCCGATACACTTGAATTGTTATTAATTTGGAGTGTTACTACTTTAGTTTTAGATCAAATATTACTTCTGAAAATTTTAAATCTTCCGCTTATTATTGGTTTCTTCGCTATTGCACTTACTTCGGACTTAAGTGCAAAGATTACAATGAACTGCTGCACCCGGTACAAACAGTAACATCTGACGTCATTCAGCTGGAAGGAGCATTTCAATGCATATTTTCTACACTGGTGCAGAAAGTTCCGCTGCGATAAATAAATAAAAAAAAGACACATACATTAAAAAGTCTATGTTTTATTGAAAAGATAGTTGATGGCGATATTTTATTAAGTCGTGTATCCATGTGCTAAAACTCAATTCGAGATCTCGATTCAAAAAACGTATAGCCAATAAACTTACCATTTTTCCATAAATGCTGCTAGTCGATTGGTTACATATTTCTTGAATCGAGATCTCGAATCGAGCTCTCGATTCGAGATCTCGAATCGAATTCTTGCATTATGGACACAAAGATTTAACAACAACATCATGCTATTTTCGTACAGCTAAAAAGAACGAACCTTAGTGAGATGAGTTTCGAAACATATCGACCAATAGATCTTCAATACCATCAGCAGAAAATCGAAACTCTTCTTCTGCGAGGCAATTTTCAGCGCCATCGTAGTAAATTCACGAGTGACGAACTAAAGTCAATCACGTGTCAAAAACAGATGCCAAATTCAAATTTACACGCGCGTATACATGCTACTATATAAATATTAAATAGTCACAAATTAGCACACATCGTTCGAGAACTTTTGATATTCTATTGTATATCTTGCAATGTTTATTTTGATATTGTAAAAAATAGAATTTAACTCTGAGTAGTCGAATTTGAATTCATAAAACAGACTGATGCTCCTTTCCTAGTAGTAAATCAGTGACTGACACACTTTACCGTCCGACATGGAAGTAAGTAGCTAATCTTCTTTTTTTTTACTGCATTACATCATATCACGAATGCTTCGGATTTTAACTCTAACTTTAGACTTCAATTTGCGTCATACTATTTTTTTATTCTTCTTTTTTTATCTTATCTTTCTTCATGTGCACTGATAATTAATGCACTTAGCATAGAAAATTTTCCTGCAAGCGGTCAGCGACATTTTGCTAATCTTTGCGATTATTAGCACCTCCATATCGTAAATGTTTTAGATTTATACCAAGTTGTTTTGACGGGAAACAAGTTACATAAGATGGAAACTTTGAAGCTAATCGAATGTTTATCAGCGCCAGATTTATTCAATACAAATTACAAATACAAATTATTTGTTCATGTGATTTGGTCTAACATTACGTTAACTGTTTCAACGAACACATCGTAGTTGTAGTCCTATAATTTTTACTTCCAGTAGTAGTATTTCAGTATGAAAATTGAAATGAAAGATATTTAAATATAATAACTTTCTTAAATCTCGCAAAGTTTTATAACGTACAAACACTTCATCGTCATTAGAAAGTGATAGAACAATGATAGCATTAACTAACGTCTATAGGAATCTATGATGAGACTTCTAAAAATACATACTCGTTTCTCCAAATATTCATACCCTAACAGCACAGTAGATTCCGAGAATGTTTGGAGGATACTTAATAAACACCAACTAACAATAACATTGCATCAATATTATAATTTCTCACTCAACAATATAAATGTAACATGTTACATGTTGTATATAACAATTAATTTAATTTAATTTACTTATTTATTATTGAAGTTATAATACTGATGCAATATTAATTGATGTTGGGGTATCACAAAAGTATAAGATAATAAATATAGATTCTGTTCTCAATATATTTAATATATTCTTAATATTCCATACAAGTGTATACCTAGAATATCATGTACTATTAGATAGGGAAATACCCTTCCGCGTACGATTCATTCACGCTTGATCTCTGGCTCCGACATGAATCCGTCACTTCGGTCATACTCCGGTTGAGTGCTCGACGGCACTGTCTCCAACACGTTAGTCCCTATCAGCGGAGATTTGACACTTGACCCTTGACGCTGGCCTAAGTGTCCGCGTCGGTGGGTAAATCGCGAGCATTCCGCGGGATCGGCAGTCCCGCGTCGATCATTGCGCGCTTAATTATACTGGTGCCGAATTCCGCCGTCTGGCAGCCATCGATCACGTGCGTCCGCATGTGCAATCGCATCCCCCCGCGTATAACGCGAGTACTTCGCGTCCAACGTAGAACGTGATGAATGATAAAGCCACCATTGCTTTTTCTTCATCTCCATTTTTTTCGCGTCTGGCAGCGATACGGGATTTCTTTTTATCTCCCGCGGTTGTTTCGTCGAGCCGATGTGTGGCTCAGCGATGATCCCAGTCAAGAAAACGGATTGAGGCCACGCACGTGGAGAACGTGCGCTCACGATTGTCGCAAGTGTCACCACGCGAGGGTGAAACGGCGCGGTTGGGAATTGTTCGCGGGTACGAGACAGTCGTGGAAGTTCACATTTGCCAAAGAAGCTACAGCACCAATTAGCCGGGATTTTATTGATAAAAACACGGTTTCCATTTTTTCCTCAACATCGAAATTTGAAAGTCCGACGAATCAATTAAAATCTTACATTGTCAATCATAATTATTGATAATTGCAATTGATGATTTGAAATCTGGAGTTAAAGAGAACATCGAGAATCAACAGACATCAAGAAGTTGAAGCTACATTGAAGCTGCGAAATTACATCGAGTAAGGAGTTGTTTATATCAAATTCAAATTATTTCGTGATTCTGCTTTTTTTTAATCAGAAGAGATATGTGATTTACTTGTATACGTACAATTTTTTCCGACTCTCTGCAACGTGAATTTTTGTCACAAATGTAAAATAAGGTTTTAATAAGATAGTGCTTTTTTTTTATATTTACTCAAAATATGAATAAAAGCTGGAAATATTCCTAAGGAAACCGAAGGAAAAGCTGCGCGACCATAAATCATATATTGTCTTTGCGTCGCAGTTATCTATCATCACTCTTGTTAGGAATAAATCGTCACAGACGCCATCGACGTCGACGTTTTGTCATATCGCAGTTATTCACCGCTCGCGAAAACAAATAACAGCGAATTATTCTCATAGACTTTTCCCAATTTCGGAAATGATAAATTATTCCCGTATCGATTCCATTCTTTTATTTTTCTTACGACGAACTCTTAATTTTTAAATAATGTCTAATTCACTATCTTTTGCGCAATGTGTCTCAAATACATGAAACATTAATCAGGTTTTATTACGACGAATTACATTATATCGATACGTCGATACGTGAGTTCATATGAGGGAGGATTCTTAATTGAGTTATATCAACGACTCCACTCGATACAACTACATCCTGCACCCGACGTTTTACGTCATATAAAATCCGTCATAAATTAACGAATATCCTCCTTCGCAAAATTGTCAAGTTACTTGACATAATTATTAACATAATTGTTACAGGCTGAATCGCGCGCTTTCTCTGAAAGCCGCGGCGGTGCCTAATCTCATGTAAACAAAGCTCCTAGTTCTAATCTAATCTAGGCGTTCTTGGACGAAAACAGTTTTGTTTTTCTTTTTTTCGTGAAATAAGTGCATAAACAATCGCGAGTATTCGAACCGAAATCGAGATCAGTTAGCGCCGTATCAATCTCGTCCTCGCATTCCCGCTCGCGATATATATTGTGAAAATAATGAGAATCCAGATAAGGAATCGCGACAATTATTGATTGACAATTATTGACATCCGCCTCAAGAAAATTTTCCCCTGACACGTTGAAGTCTCTCATTGTTTCGTACTATATGGACTCGGCACATTCTGCGTCGTACGTAAAATCGTTCGAGTTTTTTCAGAAAATATGCTGAAAATCAAGCAACGATCTTTCCGCGTCTGTAATTTTATTTTGAGGTCCGTCGGTGCCTCGTGTGGATGATATTTCGCTTGATAATGTTTTCCAACCACTTTTCCGCATGCACTCGTGGCATAGTGCATTAAAATTCCATCAAAACAAGCGTAATTATATCACTGAAATCCCGAAAAAAAGCGCACGCCACGACGATTAAAACCAAGTTCATTAAATTAATTGAAGAAAAACAACTCGTTAACGATATCTTAACGTGTTCCCCCGATGCACTTTGTGTCTCGAGGCCGAAGTTTAGTTCCGTGTTTCTGCGCGTGTTTAGCACATGATGTAAGGCGGATTTGGTACTTTGGAACGCAATCCACATTGATAGTTTGATATCAAGATTCGCGCGGTGCAGAATCGTAAGAGAGATAGCTTTCTCTAATCTCCCGTTTTTATATTTTCCTGTTCTTAATTTAATAAAATGACCGAACGCGGCCTCGGCCAGTTCTCAGAGAGCGCAATAGTTCGTAAACAGTTGGAAAAGATAGCGGACTAATTCGAGCTTCAACACCTACGACACGCCCGGACCTGCGCTGAAGCCTCGGTATGTCAGCGAGAAGTAAAACGAATCAGTATTATAACACACCCCGCGCGATGAGGGTCAATAGCGCGCAGGGGCGCAGCGATTACAAGTAGATCGCGATCGGCGGTTGTCGCAAAATACATCCTTTACATTCGGTCTGCTTGGATGATTTACGATGTAAATCAAAACTTGCGCGGTCATTCAACACGAAGCTCTGCAACGTGAGAGCGATTCCACCCCCGGTTTCTCGCGTAAGATACAAAACGATATAAACACCTCGTAAAATATATGTCTGTTAAAAAATTATGATTTTTTTAGCATTGACTATTTCTTCATGTTTAAATATTTTTTTACAAGTAACAAAGCTAATTTTAGAAAATAATTAGAAAATACAAGACGAAAAATTAAATTATGTTTGATTAAATAGAATAAATAAAAGGGAATGTTATTTATTTTTAAAATGATAAAAAAAATAGAAATTTAAAGGTTTTTTTTCTTTAGCTGCGTTTATCCATTTAGAATAAATCGCAGATCGCTTCTCAATGCAAGGCAACCCTTCGAATGTAATGTAACTTTGTCTGCAGCGTTTAAAGGCTAAATCACTAAACACAAATAAACGATCTGGCAAACATTCATCCCGGCGCGCGAATTGTTGCATATTCCACCGGAACAGATTCTCTCCAAATGCATTAGTCCGATCTATTATTTCCCAAACTTCCCCGAGCTAAAAGTGTGAGCATCAGACATCTCGAACTCACATCACAGTAGACACTGCAAGTCTTATTGCATTATTCTCCAACATTTTCTTCGTTATCCTATAAACTCTAGGGTAGGAAGAAATATTTTTCGAAATAATTCCGCAATATTAAAACGAGAAGGTAGACAGTGCGAAAAAGAGGAGATCTCCCTTCTTTAATAAGATCGAACGTGAACAGTTTCAGATGATTGATAATTTGATCTTCAACGACATGGGGAACCTAATGCAATTAGGCGAGGTCGAGGACGAGGAGATCGTCAAGTGCAATGACACAGATCTGGAACTGCCGATCGAGATGCGCTTCAACGACGGCCACTTGGTGTCGATAATCACTTACAGCATCCTGATGGTGATATCGGCCACCGGGAATATTTCCGTGCTGACCATAATAAAGAAGCGAAAGTCCAAGTCCCGGATACAGAACCTCGTGATGCACTTGTCGATCGCTGACCTCTTTGTAAGTATAGCAAGTCGCGCGCAAATAACTTGACGATAATGTAATCATCCCGCTCGAGAATTGCGCTTAAATTTAGAAACTGATATGAAACGTGTCGGGGTCTCTTATTGTCCAGGTGACGTTTCTGATGATGCCGTTCGAGATCGGATGGGCGAGCACGGTGTCCTGGGAGGCAGGAGACGCGATGTGTCGCATAATGGCCTTCTTCAGG
The DNA here is from genome assembly GCA_011638315.1 of Tetramorium parvispinum. Lineage (NCBI taxonomy): Eukaryota > Metazoa > Arthropoda > Insecta > Hymenoptera > Formicidae > Tetramorium > Tetramorium parvispinum. The sequence goes on along the minus strand of VBVR01001378.1, from coordinate 23,684 downwards.
ATGTTCGGCCTGTACCTTTCATCCTTCATAATAGTCTGCATCAGCGTGGACAGGTCGGTACAACGACATCCTAAATCGCGATCGTTTTTCCACGACGCGTTTCCCCTTTCTTCGACATTTTTCGTATTAACTTGCGGTATTTGAGATGATCGCATCGCGAGATAAGACTACGCGTTCACGTGGCTGCATTTTCTAGATATTACGCCGTGATGCGACCCCTTCAGATATTAGACGTTCACAGGAAAGGAAAGATATTGCTGATGCTCGCATGGATCGGTTCCGTACTTTGTTCCTTGCCACAGGTGCACAAACTTTTCTACGAACAGTATGGGGTGTCATTTCGCTTCGCGATTGGAGTTAAACAGCGTATTCTTGTTCCCCGTAGATGTTGGTGTTCCATCTCGAGACGCATCCGAATTATACCTGTTATACCCAGTGTATAACGTTCAATATCTTCCCGTCGTATGTGCACGAAGTTTCGTACAGTTTGTTCGGAATGGTGGTGATGTATTGGTTCCCCCTGATCGTAATATTCTACACGTATACCAGTATTTTTATGGAGATCTGCCGTAGATCCAAGGAAAGGAGCGAAGGTAAGAATACAATTTATCGCCCTACACAAGAACGCTAAAAATTATTTCGAAAGGGTGTAATCGCTATTTCTGATTTACAAATACAAATCTAATAATAATGTTGTTTAACGAATAATGTTGTTTCGATAATGAAAAAAATGACGCAATCGCGATATGTTAAATTCTTTGCAGATAGAATACGTCGTTCCTCGAGCGGTTTCCTAAGTCGGGCGCGAGTACGCACATTAAAAATGACGATAACTATTATCGCCGTCTTCCTTATCTGCTGGAGTCCTTACTACGTGATGAGCGTATGGTGAGTCCGCGAGTACTTTTTATTTCCGCAGTATCTTTTCCCGTCGTCCAAAAAAGTTAATCGCATTAGTAGCGTACGCGTTTCAAAAGTCAATATCGCCGAACCGATTGTGCAAATGTAAAAATATTGATGATATACACTTTTGACGCGATCGGCCGTTCATGGCCGCGTAGATACGTGAATTTCGTCTTACGAAAAGAAAAATAGCGTCGCAAATTGAGAAACTCGCTACTGGATCTATGATCTTTATCGGCGTACGCGTGCAAACAGGTACTGGATTGATCGATCGTCGGCCCTCGAAGTCGACCCACGCATTCAAAGAGCTCTTTTCTTCTTCGCCTGCACTAACTCTAGCATGAATCCCATCATCTACGGCATCTTCAATATACGCCAAAGGAACAAGGTAAGTGACTCTACAGAACAGCAGTGGCGTAAATTCACAATAAAGCTTCTAACGGAACATTAACTCCGTAACATTTCATATAAAATCACGAATTATTCAATCAACAAAGTTTTGCATAAAAGATTTACATATTCGACACACGTAACGATCTTGCAGCGGGCGTTAATAAAATCCATAGTCGAGCGTGAAATAGAATTCGATTCAGGACGAATTCGTATAATTGTCACATTAATTCGATTATCTGCGCTCTACATGTCGTTAATACGTTCCATTGTCGTTCGTTTGTCCATGCAATTGTATATTTTAATACTTTATAAGACAAGAGCAAATCTATACCGATTGCATTAGAAAGGAAGTAAATTTCCATAAATTGTGTCACCCTTTTGCTAAAAATTAAACAGTTTACATTACATTCACTTTCTTCTTCTACTAACATTTTCTACTAACTCAAGCTAACAGTTGCCCGTTGCCTGTATTTCCAGGCAAAGCTTCAGTCCCATCCTCTTCTAAGGCCCATCAATACAACTATGGGACTTCCGGTCGTCGCTTACGCCAGAGATTCCATTTTCACCGTTTTCGTAATAGCCCTGCCGGTCCTCTTTAACCACCTGACCTCATATAACAGACGTTCATCACATGATCGTAATGGTAATTTGTTATCCCGAGTGCTGATTGACAAGTAAAGCCTCCTAAGCCATCTTGCATCCGCATGTTCTCACGCGCGATTAATATAACCGTGATCATACATTGTTGCTTTCGCAGAGAAATAATGAAAGCATAAATAACCAGAGCTACAAATGTCTGAAGCAGAGGCGCAGAGGCATTCGAGAGAAACGTCTCTCCGAGGCGTCGATTAGACGAGATTTGGACTTTCGACAGCTCCAAGCTTCCACGAAAATCTCTATTTTCGTTCTAGGCGCCGATGCGTACAGCCACCATCGAGACCCGGGTCACGCCGCTGTCTCTATCAGTCAAACTTCTCGATTGTCAATGAAAACGATGTTCGCCGGCTCGAACAGATGCATCTAAACCAGTGTTGGTCCACAAAGTGCGTCTGCGTCCTTTTACGGAAATCCACGTTTCGGCAGCGTTATTATTATGAACTGCGCCTTTACGGCATGCCGATTGCATGACACGGTCCGCACGCGAAAACGCGGAGATCTGTGCTATTAAAAAGTACCTAGTCTTACTCTGCCAGATGCATGACGAGATTAAAGCGAGATGAAAGCGTCTGTGATTGATCAAGTCGCGCTCGACGAAGCGAAGAAGATCCTCTTTGACGAAATTGCGCGACGAAGATGAAAAGGAAACGGGGATTTTCCTAGGTGAAATCTTGTATAATCGTTCATCTCTAGATGTATTTATTTCGTTAAATAATTAGATAAGAATCCCTGTAAGAACTTAAGAAGATTCTTTAGACTAAGTTATTTTATACGTATTTGTTACGACACAAGCAGACATTGCAAACGCAACCGTGATGCTTCGTTGGATATGTGTTCTTTCTTTTTTTTATAAATGTATACTTTCGCGATATAAGGTTGTGCAAACAAGTTATGTAAGCTATTTATACACTTATGTTCCGTATATTTTTACAGAGAAGAAAAATATATCAAAAATGCATGTGTTTGCGTTTTTCCGCGCAAATCTCTTTCGTTACTTAAAAAGAACTTTTAGAGGATAAGCTCGCGTAATCAGCCTATTTCTATATATTACATTTCTGTATATTTTCTGTAAATAAAAAGATAAGATAATTGTAATTTATGCGACACGTGTAACGTGCAAATTACCATCTCTGTGTGATCGAATACAACGTAATGTGCAATATACACTTAATATAACGTAACGATGTATTTCAGTCCATAACAGGTAAGGGAGTCATCGTGAGAGTCTTTCCCGGAATCAGACGCATTTCTGCTGGCGTTCGCCAGCTCAGCCTCAATTGAATTGAATCTGCGTGACTCCGTGCCGAGTCTGGTGTACGTAACGGGCCAGTTACATATATCAGACCCAGCCCGAGTTACCGTATTCGTAATGTCGGTCAATTAGGATGGAAAATTGATCACATGGTACGATGTGGCCGCGCAAAGTCTCGGTCAGCATCCGACACGACTGAAACGCAGTTAATGACGGAGAGACGAAATGACGACAGCTCCTGAAGCGGACCCTTTCGTTCCGCGTGTTCGCAGTGACACGTGTATCACGTGAACGAAAAATGCGGCATGACGTATCGAAATGCAAGTGCAAAACATCTGGCATTAAAGTCGTATCTTTAAGTTTACGAGATATCTCGCGATGTTACAGCAAAATCAATCTACTCGCAGATTGTAAACATCACCGATCATTAAATGTCCAGCAAAACGTCCGCGAATAATTAGAGAATTAAAAGAAATTTGCAGGAATCTATATCGAAGTCACAAATATTCATTTTGTAAAATTCACATGATGCTAAATATTTCTATTACGCTGATAGTGATAGCGATAAAATTATCATGCGACGTGAGTTAGCGTTCAACTACATCGAATTCGACCATTGAATTTTGATAAAAGATATTAATTTTTTAAAAGAAACACCGTGTATATCACTATGGAGGAAACTAGGCTTTCTGCAGCGTGTCTACGGTTTGAAACTGGTGTGGATGTGTAGGTGGGACCACTTCCCACACACGCGTAACTGGCACACCAACGACATTGTTACATACCTGTTGCAAGGTCCATCGCATCGGAAAGACCTAAACTACCGTTACAGAAACCTTCGAGATTGGAGAGGCTTTTTTATCTATAAAAAAAAAATTAACACATTGAAATAAGAAGCTAGAGTTGTGAACGCAAAGAGTTGCTATCTTTGTATAGAATTTCATTTTTACGACATCTATTTAGATATTATCGATGTGTGATGACAATTTTACAGGTGTAGATATTTCGAAATAAAATTCATCAAATCATGGGATGCTAATGTACGAGTGAGTGTATTGCATATTAATCGATTTCGCCGAGAAGTTCCTCGTGTCACCGTAGAAGGAAGCGTTTAATTTATATTAGCGCCGGCTCTGACGCGCCTTTCCGCTATGACTATTTCATATCGTTAAAAACAGCTCGTGGGCGGGTGCAGACAATAATGTCGGAGTAATGTATCGATGATATCAAGACTAATCATTCAGTCAGATCATACGGCAATAATACTGCTTACTCCACTATCCATTTCCAACTGCAGCATCGGTTCAATAAAATGCATTCGTCAATGTAATAAAATGTAAATTTCATAAAAGTAATGTATATACAAACAGATAATATCTTTAAGATAAAATCTTGACGAATAAATTAATTCTCTCCTGTTGTTCTCCCGATTTAATTGTAAATTAAAATTTGCACGCAAAGATTTTTATTTGCGAGCTTTATTTCTTTATTCTTATCTTTCTATTTCCATTGTTTGTTCGCAAAATTAATTTCATCGCGCAAAGAGCCTGTCGCTCTTATTTCACCTTGTTTCGAGAGAGTTCTTATAAATTACTATTTACAGTCTTCTTAAAATAATAAAATAGTAATATTCCGGATTATCTTAATTCATTAGTGTTTTCTCTGCTCGCTACGTATCAGGTAGCACAAAATCTTGTTCGTAAAGCTGTGTCCGTGGGCGACGTATAAAGTCGCGGACAGTCCGTGTCCGCGCTTCAGTCGGCGGCCGTGCCTTCTGCATCCGCGCGCGTGCCGTCGCATCCAGAATCCACCGCATCGCGATCCCGAGACGAGAAAGTGGCTCGCCGAGGGGATCGCAGAAATTTCGTGTTTCACTTTCCAACCTCGGGACACCCACAGCCGCATACGATACCGAATATACTCGCGGAAAGTGCATCGGGATCGCGTCAGGATGCGAGTCCCGACTGTGCTGATCCTCGGGCTGCTGGCTGTCTGCGCCGTCGATGGTAGCGTCATACCCGACCAAGGTAAAGGTTTTCCCTTAAATAAAAGTAGCAGATATTTATGAGAGTAGTTCCATAGTGACAAAATGTTAGCGACAAAATTTACAATCATGTTGACTCTGATTCGCGTTCTCTTCTTGCATCCTCTTCTTCAAAATAAAATGTTTCTATCGCTATTCTCTCCGCGTTCCTGTCGAAGACCATTCTCGGCGTGGCGCGGCAAGAAACCCGGTAGTAACGTGAGATCGGTGATCAATACACGAGGCTTTTCTCGGATCACTTAACTATTTTGCAGAATTTTTTGTATTTTTCTAACGTATATTAAATAATAAAAAGAAGCTACAATTTCGAATTATTTAATTAATTAATAATTAAACGATTTATTCGATGCTAGATTATTTTTACTTATGCTATACTTTGTTTTATTCTGCCACCGTACGACAGCTCTAACTGCGACTCTGCAAAATGCGTGGTATAACGACGAGTTTGTTATCGCGATATCCAACATCAGGGACAAAAGGAAGCACTCCAGCCAAAATCCGATCGAGACCCTGCTGGCCGTGAGATATCGAAACATGAAAACGAAAATGGTGCTCATACTCGATCGACGGACGAAGCGCGGTGAGTCAAGAGATTTTTCTGGATAGCGATCCCTCGAATCTTTGCATTACAAGTTTAATATTCCAGTTATACTCGAGAATCTGGACGACAACGGTCGACGTAGCGCCTCGCACGTCAACGTGGACAGCCTTGCAGTGAGCACTCCTTTGAAGAGCTTGATTATCTTGATACATCAAGCGCAGCCTAACTCTCGCATGGACGTGTATGTTGACTGTATTTACGAAGGTTCTATACCACTCAAGAAAACCTTCCGCGACATAGCCGAAACCGAGGACAACTCGCTCGTGGAAGTAGTAAGTTTTTATTTTCTCTGTTGAATATTTTCTACAATAGTATTAACTTAAATAAATTTTTGCCTACAAATTAAGAACGTGTGAATGCGACGTCCAAAATTGCTTTCTTTTATTTAATGCTAATTTAAAAAGAAACTCCCGCTTGTACTTTAATTTTATCCGATATTATTTTTTCGCTGTTGCTTTCTTCACTCACGATCGTACGGTAGTTTCTTATTTACGTGCTGTTCGTGACGTCCACAAACGTGGGACGACGTCTTTCCAAATATGGTTGACGAGACCTAAGCTAGTTGCTTCTGTTACATACACCTGGCTGGCTTACCCAACCCAGACACAACGATCCCTGACTACTTGGATGAATTGAATTCGTTTCAATGAATTATTCGCGCCCTATTTCTGTCACTGACATTATTACATTCCGACTTTATGCAATGTCATAATTCTACGAGTTAACTTTCTATTCTCGACAATTCTCGACAATTCTCGTGGACTTGTATATTTTTTTTACTACTAAAAATAAAAATTATTCTTCGAATATCAATTATTCTACATTGATTTTCATAGAAATTTGACAGTATTAAAAACACTGATTGATAATTACTTCAGTGGTTTTTCGTAAAAACACTAAATGCAACATATTCTTATTCATTTAACTGACAATTCGTTAAATCGAAATTTATTCGATCGATTAATAATTATTAATTCATTAATAAACACATGAAAATTTTCTTTTAGTTTAGAGAACGAAAATGCCGAATAAAAGTGTATCAGTCTGCAACCATCACCGAGGTGTTAAGGAGAGAGCAATGTCCCGACAATTTAGACGACATGAAGCAGCCTTCGGTATTCGACACCGGTAGCGCTGACGAATCATCGTCAGCATCCGATTCCGATGAAAAGAAATCGGCCGGTCATCCTGATGGGACCGAAAGCGATGAAAGTAACGGAGGGGGATCGAGTACACCAAATCATAACGATCTCCCATCCGTCAGTAGCCCGAAAAATCCCTGGGATCATAAGAAACCTTCCGATAAGAAGGATCACCATGGTCGTCCGAGTGATCGCGATAGACCTAAGAAAAAAGATCACTCGAGTAATCCAGACGGCAAAAAACACGATTCTTTTAACCCTCAATCTGGAAAATCGGACGAAACGGACGATTATGATTACTCTGATGGACCTTCTTCACATTCTCCCAAAGGACATCGACCTAAAAGACCACATCAATCTAGACCTGCCAAACGGCCTGATAGTTCGGGACCCAATAAATCAGATACAGATGACTTCGATAAACCTGCTGGAGGATCAGATGAAGAGTCGGACAGTCTTGATTATCCAAACGGATCTCGTCCTCCGCACTCTTCTTCGCATCCTCCGAACTTTCCTGCGCCAAATCATCCCACTAAACGTCCCAGTTCTAAGAGACCTGCTGGACCGAATGATTCTAAAAAGAAGCCTTCCCCAATATCAGATGAGTCTCTGGAATCTCCCAGTAGTTCCAAGCGACCTGGTCGAAGTCCGGACCAGGACAGATACGATTATCCGAATCAGACGAATAGGCCAGACGATCCATCGGATGAATCGCCTGGTAAGAGAAAACCCAAGAGAGGCGACATCACGATCCAGTCACTAGATGAGGGAGGTGGGTGAAAGATAAGCGGATGTTAAATTAAGTCGTTTAACATGTTCTCACGGCAAGTGTTTTCCAGTCTGCCAGACCGGGGATCGACTCGTGAAAACCTTGAACGAATTAATCAACGTTACCAAGCAACTCTGGAGGGAAATGGAACTAAATGTGAGTTAAAACGATAAAGCAATTTCTTCAATATACGTCAATTGATATCTTTAGATTTAAAATTAATATTTTGTTATAATATTAGAATAATATATATAAATATGAAAAATCTCTTGAAACGTTATATTTCTTCTCATCATACATGAAATAAAAATGTATTTTTTTTTAATATAAGATTATATAAAATCTGCGTTTTATCATTTTCAAGAGTAAGTACAACGTTAATCAATTATAAAAAAAGAATGCATACAACTTGAAATACTTGAAAGACAACTCATTGCCTTACGTTTTGCAGAGGATGGAAACCCAGCATCTTCGTCACTTGATCGAAAACTGCTCGGCGTGTCGTACACCCATCGGTGAGTGACGTTTCGTCGTATTGAAAGGACACGTGCTCGAAAATAACAGTTCTATTAACTTAGAAGTTAGCCAAAACCGCATCGTAATGAATGAATCTTATTAATCTATCTCACGCGCGTCGTCCTTCACACCCTCGAACTTTAATCTGTACGTGGTAATTGTTAGCGGAAACTACCTATTTATATGCAACAGTTGTATTAAGCAATCTTACAACGCAATAAATGCCTGTTGTTAGAAAAAAATTCAACTTTGTTGTGACTCTTGTATTCTTGCGTTGCGCATTCACATTTACATATCTCTTTCGATATGTGGGCAGTTAGCGGGAGCTTTCACATTAAACATTTAAAACGCGATATTTGTAATCCGTTAAGATCAAACTTCGCTAATTTCTTCATGCTAATCACTCTTCAAGAGTGACAAGTTTACAATTTAGTTATAAAGTTTCCGTTGCAGTATTATCAAGAAAAATTTTACTCTTTTTTCTTTATTTCTTTAAATCAATGTTCCGATATTCTATCAGCAGAAATTCAATTAAAATTAGGATGCACAGGTTAGCACAGCTGCGTCATTATTATATGTCTTATTATATTGTCTTTATTCTAAAAAATGAAGAATGCGCTGGATACGCGACGTCGATCTTAAATCTTTCTCTCTAAGCACACATATATTACTTGCACGTGCACGTACGACACGCTGAGCCGTCGCATAATTTTCCGGGCCCATGCCGGGCCCGCTCGACAATGCGCACGATGCGTATGGAAGACCGGCTGTCGAAAACCCCCCGAAAATTGGCAATTCACTCGTCATTAGAGCCGTGATCCCGGTAAATTCCGTAGTGCCATCACCGCCGCCGTCCACGTGCGACCATAACTCCCCGTGCTACCCCGGCGTCGAGTGCCATAACACACCGAGCGGACCCCAGTGCGGCTCCTGTCTTCGCGGTTACACCGGAAACGGACGGGTCTGCGTCAAAATCAATGTCATCACCTGTCATCAACGGCCGTGCTTCCAGGGGGTGCAGTGTTACAGCGACGACGAATCTGGTTATAGGTAAGAAATCACCCTTAATCTAATCTATAGCTATAAATTCATTAGAATCTATGAAAGAATAAGACGAATTGAAGATGATGATGATGACATGTAGGGGAGAGGCGGGCAGCCCCGGACATTTTATATCTTTAATACTAAGATGCTTAGAAAAACAAATGTCACATTGTCACAGCGTTAATGCGCTGAGACAGACATGTTTTAACATGACATTTCTTTTTCTACGTATCTTAATATTAAAGATATATAAAAATGTCCGGGGCTGCCCGCCTCTCCCCTATGTAAATTTCAGTCTGTCACTATTTGACTTATAATTTTGTTTTCCAGATGCGGCAGGTGTCCAAGTGGATACGTCGGCGACGGCGAGAGATGCGACAGGATGAGAAACCCTTGCGACCGTCACCCCTGCCATCCAGAAGTTAAATGCTACCCCACTCACAGTTTACCATATTACAAGTAAACGTTTTACGAGCATATCTTTTTCTAGGGTCTCTTACATAATTTTTATTGAAATAAATTCTCTTTATGAAAGCACAGAGAACTTTATTTTAAGAAGGATTCGGTTTTCACAATTACGCAATCAACGAGCTTTCGCCGTAAAATTTAGTGAAAACATTTCCATGTCTGCTTAGCTTCGTAATTTTTCATCAAGCTTTTTATATTTTTTTGTCGAATGACGTAAAAATATCTTTCATCATATGTCACGTATCGTCTTATTTTCTTGTTGATCTCAAATGTGATACAGATGCGGCTCGTGTCCATTGGGATACGTGGGTAACGGCACGTCATGCACGGACGCGAACGAATGTGAGCTGGCGCGACCCTGTCACCCTGGAGTGCGGTGCATCAATCTACATCCTGGATATAGATGCGACCGCTGTCCGACAGGTTACACGGGACCAATGACGGAAGGTGTCGGTGTCGAGATGGCCAGAACGCAAAAACAGATCTGCCAGGACCTTAACGAGTGCGAGACCAACAATGGTGGATGCGATCCCTATTCCGAATGCATTAACACAGAGGTGAGAAATTTATCGAGATTTTTCAGCTTGCATTTTAAAGAGAAACACTGGTATCTCTTTCGCTGTGCTTCAACGATGTTGCTCTCCTTTCTTGAAGGGATCCTACAGATGCGGTCCATGCAAAAGTGGTTACATTGGCAATCAGACATCGGGATGTCATCTTCAGCATGACGTCTGCCCGGACATGGTAACGGTTTGTGATGTCAATGCCAATTGTATCGCCATGTATTTCGATGAATATATATGCAAGGTAAGCATCTTCATCGTGTATTATCTACCGAAAATGTGCCGAAAGCTCGAGGTTTGTGTAGAATTCCTGGATCCGTGATTCAGGAATAATTTTATTCAAATAAGAGCTGCAAAATACCACAAAGAGAATTGAAAAATATTAAATATAAGATTAGTGGAATAAATTTAGAAAAGATGTTATTTAGAAAAACGATTGTTTTTATCTTTGTAATTCTCTTTAAATTTTTATAATAATCTGTTTATTATAAACTAATTTCTATTGTGGATTTAATTGTCGAGTCATCTAATTTTGTTAATTAAAATACATTTAATCGTATCCTTTGCAGTGTCGCGTTGGTTGGGCCGGAAACGGATACGTTTGCGGTCCCGACAGCGACAGCGACAGCATCCCCGACAGGAGTCTTCGCTGCCACGACCGTCGCTGTCACGCCGACAATTGTCCAACAGTGCCCAATAGCGGTCAGGAAGACGCCGACGAGGATGGTACCGGCGACGCTTGCGACGATGACGCGGACAACGACGGCGTATTGAATCTATCCGACAACTGTCTGCTCATTTACAATCCGAACCAACAAGACAGCGACAATGACAAGATCGGCAACGCCTGCGACAATTGCCCATTAAATTGGAATCCGCATCAGGAAGACTTCGACGACGACGGCGAGGGCGACGCGTGCGATAACGATCTGGATAATGACGGTATAAATCTTTAACGTTGAAAAAGGAAGTCTGGATTAAATGCTGAATAAAAAAAAACGATAGATAAAGAGAAATAAAAAGCCGCGTTCCACATATTGCTTCACGTTATTTCACGTTAGAGAATGATTATTAATTGAAGCTACCGACGCACTAATAATGTCGCTGATAAAGAGATCGTTGTCCAGGTATACCCAACAATCAGGACAACTGCGTCAGGACAAAGAATTTGAATCAGCGCGACACCGACGGGGACGGCATCGGCGACGTCTGCGACAATTGTCCTAACATTAACAATTCTGACCAAGCGGACATAGATGCCGACGGCGTCGGGGATGTTTGCGACACCAATGCGGATCGCGATAGGGACGGTGTCCAGGACGACAAGGACAATTGTCCGGACGTGGCGAATCCCGGACAGAACGACAGCGACGACGATGGCTTGGGTGACGAGTGTGACGATGACATCGACGGAGATGGTGTACCCAATAGGATCGATAATTGTCCTTACGTCTACAATCCGGATCAACGTAGCCGTCGTAAGTTTTCAACGGACTTTTTTCTAAGAGCGTTTAGAGTATAACATAGTTTCTTCTATAAGAAGAAATAAATAAAAATGAAGATTTTAAACAAGATATCGTATTCTTCTGTCTACTATGAAAAATTAGTTATTAATTGTTAATTACGGAAAAGGTTGTGAAAATTAATATTTTTATGTTTTCTGCACGTAGATAGACATAGAGGCGTTGGCGATGCATGCTGGAACGACAACGACAACGACACGGTTATCAACATCGAAGATAACTGTCCCAATAACAGTCTAATATGGTCGACAGATTTCCGTAGATACACTACAATCGCCCTCGACCCGTTCGGCACCTCGCAGCAGGATCCCGTGTGGAAAATTCATCATGAAGGTGCTGAGATTCAACAGCTTCTTAACAGTGATCCTGGAATCGCGATAGGTAAGTTCTATCACACAGATTAAATTTAATGGATGTAAAAAAAAGATAAGATCTCTCTCACTTTCTTTCTTTCTTAATTAATTAATTAATTCTACGAAGAAATTGTCGTATATTTTTTTATCGTCTTCTTTGTCTGCAAAGGACCGGATGAACTGACCAACGCCGATTTCGAAGGAACCTTCTACATCGATAATCACGATGACGATGACGATTTCGCGGGCTTCGTCTTTTCCTACCAGGATAATCGGCATTTTTACGTTGTTTACTGGAAGAAGGGTGATCAAGTCTATTGGGAACCGTCCCCATTCCGTGCCGAAGCCGAGGCCGGAATTATATTAAAGCTCGTCCAGTCCGATACTGGTCCGGGCGAAATGCTTCGAAACAGTCTCTGGCACAAGGAAGATACACCGAATCAGGTGAGGGTCCTGTGGAAGGACCCGAGGAAGTTCGGCTGGCAGCCAAGAGTGTCATACAGGTGGCATCTATTGCACAGGCCTAAGATCGGCCTGATCAGATTCTGGTTGTACCAGGGCACGCAGCTGGTAACCGACTCCGGGAACGTGTTCGACTCGACTCTGCAGGGCGGCAACCTAGGTGTCTATTGCTTCTCGCAAGAGATGATCACCTGGTCGGATTTAATGTATAAGTGCTCAGGTAAAACGAGCAATCCTAATTGGCAATTTTTACGGAGCGCCGACCCAATGCATCATTATCAGAGGACTTAAATTACTTCAATATCGCAATTTAATTAAAGAGACATCGTAATTAAAGAGATATAGTTGTTCAAACAAGTTTAATAAAAATGTTATGTAAATGTAAAAAAATAATTTATACGGAGAAATGATTTATATGGAAATTCGTATTCGAGGTATTTTAAGCTCAGAATAATTACAATTGTGACCTTTATAGACAATGGATTAACGTTATTTTTCAGATACCGTGCCTCAATCTGTGTGGGATCAGTTACCTGATAATCTGAAGAGAGATGTTCAGGCGGAGAGTGCTACCAACTTCCAACAGCAACCAATACAACGCAGAATGAATTTCGATTTCTAAAATAGGCTCTCGATAATCTATTTTGTTGTAACAAGAAGTGAATGAAAAGCGCGGAGATTAAACCTAAATCCCCGTAATTTTAATTTTAAAATAATCGAAGAGCCACAGAATTATAATTTACTATAATAAAACGTCAAATTAGCACATCTCTGACGCATTTAAATAAACTTAATTTGCATAAATTTGAAATTTTATGATAAAGTGTGTATATTTTATATATATATATAGATGTCTTGTAACAAAGATATTTAATATTTCACAAAATGACGACATATATTTCTCCTACTTAATCAATCAACCCATTAATCAATTTTCATTGTATTTTAAAAAAATTATATATTATTCTAGTTTTAATATCATTATAAAATCAAACGTACTTACCTTATGCAGACGTAGAGAATAATACAGAGTCACGATGTGTATCGATTAACATGTACATTAATTATAGTCTGAGCTGTATGGAATCGTAATAATTTTAATTATCTTGCATTTATTTGTATCTCTCTAAGGTGCAACTTGCATAAAAATTATTTTCATATTTAATATAGCAAAATAAAATAATAATCGTCAATACTTAAATTGCACCGTTGTTCATTTTAATCGCTTCATTTGTCCAACGTGTGCAACATTGGAACGATATAACAAATAGTAAATTTATTTATTAATCGAGCATTAATATTCATATTTCATCCCTAAAAAGATAAAGTTAGTGGGCTGACTATTAGGATGCGGGATTGTCTGAATAAAACGGCAAACGAGATGTACGCATATGTTCTTCGATTAAACAGTTTATTCGTACGAAAATGTCAAAGAAAGATACGACTATTAATAATTTAACGTTGAATCATCCGATCATTCTCGTAACACGTCTAACAGAGTATGTTTTACAGATTTCTCACCGACAGAACGGCAACGGCTAATTACATGCGAGGAAACGATTTAAGGGTAAAAACTTAAAGAGAAACTCTTAGCTCCTGGCGAGTCGCGCGAAAGCCAAGTACCGGCGCGGAATCGTGGATCTCGCTGACAAAGACGTGAAAGACAACGAAAGGCGTGACGGAACGGAAATGCTGTGAGGTATTAAATTCGAATTTTATTTGCTTCGCTCTCACAGACGCTGAGGAATCAACTCGAGTAATTAATTCGTGACTCCCTAAGTTAATGATCCTTATTGAAATTGACGTAAACAGTCTTCTTACAATGCTTGTTCCCTTGCGGCATTTACAATAATCGAGACGAGATTTTATTTTATTTTATTTCTTTTTTTTTTTTTTGCGAAACCGTCGATCGCAATCCTGCCAACTATTCGAGAGGCACCCTCTCTCGCCCTCACTCTTTCTCTCTCCTCTTTCTTGCCGGCGCTCTAAACTCGAAGTATCGACTATCCCCCTAAACGCGTGTTCACGCTAGTACGAGTTGGATCGTGCGACATACATATGTAACATTATCTTAATATATAAATACGAGAAGATTCTAGCTAGAGAATAAATTATTAAAATCTATCTAATTAATTCGAAGGAGACACGGGAGAGGGAGACGATTCTTAATAGTCTACCTATCTATTTACACTAGGGGAACGAAATGCACGTGTGCGAATCCGCGTCGCCCGCGGCTCTCGAAGCTTTTTTTCGTCCGAACGCGGAACGCGGGACACTTTGAAGCTACGTTCCTTCATTTTCGCTAAGAGTAAAACCGCGCTCGCTGACGCGACGCGTTGTGGCAGTGGTCGCTCAGAGCTCGCTGATTAAGGCAGTTGGGCACGCCTTGAACGGAAAGGGATAGAGTCGGTAGTCCCCCGACGAAAAGAACACTTCACGCAGAGGGGCGGTTGCGGTCCAGCAACGCGCTGACACACGATTGGGAACAGTCTTTGTTTCGAAAAACGCGGAGGATCGGTCACGATCATTGTCGTCATCATCGTCATGTTGTTTCTTCGCCGGTTAGCCAGGACTCTTACGGTCCACATTGATTTCGGATGATGATTTAGTAAAGCGTCCAACAATTTTTCTTGGCTGCAAATTACGAGGTTTGCAGACAGAAAAAGACACTAATTATTCACTAAACAACTATCTGATTCCTTTTCATTGGCGACTCATTTTCTTTCTCTTTCGTACTTCCATTAGCAGAGAATCTCTCTCGAGACGTGGCAGATCAAACGAGTTTCAACCTCATCGGTGGAATAATAAACTCGACGCCCTCGTGCTTGATAAACGAAAATCGAATGGCGATATTTGTAATCTCCGTCAAAAAAGTAATATCGTGAAGAAATGACGCACGAATGACGAACGAAGACACAACTCGCCTTTTCCCGGAAACTAGAAATAGCTGGAGGAAAGTGTTGTTAAAGTGTTGACGCTCGACGAAACCGGCTTTGCGTTAAACCCGAACGATCGTTAAATGCGATTGTTAACGGTCGTTTTCGATCGGAATCGTCGAAGCGAGCGCGTCATTGTTGCGCGTTTATGCAAATGTTCCCTTCGTCATCCCCCAGGTGGACAATTTACCGCGCAAACGACTCGCATTCCTCGGCTCTAACGATCGCGACTCTTCGCGATCGTTACACGAGGCACCTCGCATATTTCCTGTACGGATTCTATGCAAATGCCCGAGAGAGAGAGAGAGAGAAAGACGGCTCGTCGCTCTCGCCGGTATTTATTTATTCAAACGAATGCGCGTCTTCCCTAGAAACTGACGTCTGAGTTCCACGATGCTGGAATGTTCCTAAAAATTGCGGTCTCCACACAGCGACGAAGGCGCGGAAGGGACGCTCTTAAATCAACGTACGTCGCGGAAGTGCCATCGAGCCGCCTAGCTGGCATGAGAATCTCTTCAGAAGAGAATCTTCGTCTAACGTCCCGCCTAAATAATATCGGTTAAAAATGGAAGATACATTTATAGGGGACAACGCGGATACCTTGATACCGTCAATTTATCGCATATACTTATCGTCTTCTGGAAAGAACAAAACGTCAATCAACTAAGCCGGAAAAAACGAGATACGTAAAAACACAGTAAAAGGCTCTTCACTCATCCTGCACATCCTTACAGCAAGATTTTCTTTCCCTCCCTCTACGATATTCATCGACAAAGGTTCGTAACTTTCAACGATCACAATCGCAGGCATCGCGTGTTAACTAAATCGAAGTAAAACGAAGAAATTCATCGCGTCCAATGCTCGATATTCAACCGAATTAATTACACCAAGAATACGAACGTCATACTCTGCGAAGTCTCTCGAATTTCTTTTTCCGAACGACCAAACACCTCAGTATTCCTTTATGCAGCAGCAGCAGGTCGACGGAGTCTGACAAAGAATACGGAGGGTGCTGGACGTGATCTCGGGTCACCAGGCCTCCGTATATCGAACGTCGAATTCCTGCAGGGCCGGTAGTCGCTTCTTCAGAGACTCGTATGTCTGAGCCGACAGTTTCGTGCTATTCAGGTTCAATTTCCTTAGGCTGGTTAATGCTGAAACAAAGCGGTAGCACTTTCTTCAAGCGACAAGTCGAAATACAGATTTTGCATCAAATAAGCTAAAACGTGAAAATACTAATTTAAATTTAATTTCCATTAACTACGTTGAAATATTTCCATTTTCTATCTCGCACGTACATAATGTTCGCATTCATAACTTTCTATAAATTTTTATACGTATGCTTTTTGTTATATATTAAACAATTAAATTTCACGTAATTTAGCCGTAATTTTATATTTTCTAAATCTAATTTCTTCACCTCTGTTTCATCTCTACTTTAAGATTAATTTTACCAAGTTCGTACAACAAAGTTAAATCATTATTATTACACTGAGTTTGGTATCAGGATACTCACAGGCCAACATGGAGATGCCTTTATCAGACACGGGCGTCTCGCAGAGGTTCAGTACCTGCAGCTTCTGCATGTGCTCGCTGATCAATTGTAGGCCGGCGTCGCCGAACTGCGTGGCCCACAGATTCAGGTTTTTCAGTGCCGGTAATCGTATCAGTTGTTCCGCGCACGCGGACGTCACGGAAGTGAAGGCCAGGCTGAGGCATTCGAGATTACCGAGGGCACGACCGCCCAGCAGAAGAGCGACGTCGGTGTCGGTCGCTCGTACCGGTAGCGTCAGTTTCCGGGGTCCACCCTTTTGTTGCTGCCGAGATCGAATATATACATACGTCGTACGTACATAGAATAGCATTAGAATCAAACAGAATTTATCATCGATTTATTTATTATGGTCAACATTAATAAAAGAAGAATAAAGAGCAGAAACATTAAACATTAAATTGAAGAGCCGATCAATTTCTCGATTTGAAAAATCCGCAAACGCGCTTACCAACACCTGCAGATTCTTCTGCCTCTTGCAGAGAGCGGCGTAATGCTTCTTCCCGGATTTCGTGGACTCGAGTGCGTTGACTATCTGCAGTCTCGCCTCCTCGTTCGGCAGTAAGTGCCACTCGAGCATCAAGCAGAGCGCCTCCTGCGCGGCGTCGCAGCCTCGCACCGCCAGCAGAATGCAATCGTCGCCCGCCTGCTTCAGCAGGGACGCGATGAACCTCTTCCGCCGGCAGCAGCACCCCAGCAAGGTAGTGAGCTGTCGAGAACGCGCCGTTATAACATTTGTCCAATCTCTCGTGCATTCTAAATGACGACGAAGACTTCCCACGTTAATTAAACTTGAAATAGGCAACGTAATGAGCGGATTCTCCCGGAGTCCCCTCATTAAAATTCCTCGATGACGGAGTCGACGATGGAATTATCATCTCGATTGTAATCAAGAACGGAATTTGCTCGCCGCAAGGATCATTGGACATCCATCTGTGCCGTTCGCTGGTCCACAATCAACCCGGAGAGACTTCATTAATTCCGCGCGATTGTGGCGATTCGATTTCGCGGTTATTTCCGAGAGGATTGGAATTGATTCTGTCAATACGGGACCATTGAAGACGAGACGCGCCCGCGCATCTCAAAAGAGCGATTCATGAATATTCAGATGGACCCGCGATCGAATCGCGCGGCGAATAATTGACTCTGCCGCTCTCACCCCCGAGAGAGAGAGAGAGAGGGGGGGGATGAATTGTTTCTGAACAAAACAGATCTTATTCCGGCGCGTGTTATCGTGCGGAGGCCGGAGAGGTGCAATTTGAAACGCTTCGGCTCGCGAGATTACGCCACTGATACGCCACAATTGTTTCACGTGCGGATAAATTCGATACCGTTGCGCCGATAAGCGCGATAATTGCGTATCCATCCGCGTGTATTCTCTTTATCCCACCGTTAGATACTTATATCTTTCGCCACGTGCAATGTATAAAATGAATGTATAAAACGCGCTGGGAATAATTTATATGAGATTAAAAAAAAAGAAGATATATAAGCATTGTAAATTTGCTTCAAATATCTTAGTCTTCGCGGGAGGTCTCACTAAAGATTTAACATCAGTGAAACTTTTCGAAACGATCCTCATAAATGTCATCATCGTTTGTAATTAATTAATAAAATTCTAACAAGCAAAGAAAGAGCTGGGTTCTAAAGCGGTAGTCAAATTACAAACTCTACTATCCATAAATCATCCATAGTATGCGAAAAATATATAACGTAATCTTCGCAAAGAAAGGAAATGGAATTTGACAGAATCTCACCATCTCGCCAAACAGTTCTCCGCGATCCGGACAAGCCGGACTGGACGGCGCGGCGATGTGCATCCAGCCTGGGCGCAGTTCTCTGACAGGCAGCAGGACGTGATGCACTGTGCACCTCGGGTCTTTCGCCAGTCGTCGCATCACGCGCTTCAACACGGACTCCTGCACTTCTTTGATGGAGAGAGCCTCTTCTGGGAACGGGACGGGCTGCAGCAGTGCCCCGAGGCCCGGACGCCAGTCGGCGTACTCCGACCTGCAATGTCGTTTCTCCGACGTGTGAGACTGTGTTTAGAGCCGAGGCGCGATTTAACCTTTAGACCGGCATTTGATGAGCTTTAATCCTATTAGAAAGTCCTCAAATGTTGTACCTTATATCTTATATATAACTTATACAAAGTTCCAAGTCACACGTAGAGACTATGGATGCTTTCCATTTAGCGAGACAAGTTGATACGAGTTGACACGAGTTGACACAAGCATCATTCTATCTTTATTCAACATTCAATGAGTGACAAAGACAGAATGATGCTTGTGTCAACTTGTGTTGACTTGTGTCGCTAAATGGAAAGCATCCTTCATTTAGACTTTATGGGGGTCTAAAGGTTAAAGCGCAGATCAAAGAGGAGTCAGAAGTCAGGAGCTCGTTTACGAGCTCGTTTATGGCACTTACGCGATATTCAAGACATGCAAGTAACACTGCAACGGCGGCAGTGACGGCGGCTCCTCCCCGTTCGACGACGCGCGACTCGACACCTCGAACCTGCGAAATCGGAAACAAACAAACTTTGAGACAATCTCGTCTGATTCGCGACACGGGAACCCAGCTGCATTATTAATTTAGGCGAAACTTGCCTGTGGAATATCGCCCCGACGCAGATGGACACGAGATTGGGAAGCACCCTCGGATGCGGGCAATTGCTGCCCGGCCCGTGAACCGACGCGACGTAATCTCTGATCGCCCGGTCGCCATCGTTGCTCTCGTACAAAGCAGCGACGAACACCTACACGCAACGCAACGCAACGTCGTAACATTCGCGCTTTCTTATCGTTTATTGTAAGTTACAATTCGTCCGACTAGCAAGAATCGTCAGGACAGCTATGTTTCTCTTTTTTTTACGCATAATTCTTGTACCGAAACTAAAACGAATAGGAAACGGACGATCTCCCTTGATCTCGCTTGGGTAATCAAACAAAGTAAGACTTATCAGATGCCTCACCTGCAACAGCTTTCTCATGTCCGGCGACTTGCCAAAGTCAACGGTGTGCTTGAGGCATCTCGTGATCGCCGGGCTGAGCATCGGGACCAGCTGCGATTGCGGATGCTGTTGAGCCAGTCTAGCGAGCACCCTCGCAAGCGCCGGCGGCGGCGCCGCTTTTTCCAGAAGAGGAGCCACCACGGCGAGCACGGTCTCCGCCCAGCTTCTGCGATCGCGGACAACCTCCGCGGTCTTCTCATCCGAGTCGAGCTCCACGCTGGGATCGAAGTCTAACAATTTTGTGGCCGCCTCCAGCGGCGTGCACGCCACCCTCTCGTCCTCGAGCGGCGTCCACAGGGCGAAGTTCACCATGGTTCGCAACTCACGCAGTATCACGTCCTCCCGAGTGCTCGTCGACACGAGGTGTTGATACCTGAAGATGCTTTTCTACGGGCAAACGAAGTAACTTGGAATGATTCGCGAATTCAAGTTCGTGCTATTTAATCGACAAGTTCTATCGTCAGAGTTTTATTTAAACGGCAATAAAATTGAGCATGGTAATCGGCTCAGTTAGCGCGGTTTCGCTTATTATAAAATAATTAAGCCGCTGAATGAAAATAGTCTATCATTAATTTTATGACTGCGTCAGAATTATTTTGTATAAATTATCGAGAAATATTACTATTTTTAAGTTCTATCGTTAAGAAAATAAAAAAGGTCCCAAAATAGTAATTACACACAAAAAAAATATCATTCTTCAGTCGAGAAAAACAATTACTTATTTTATTTTGTTTAAGTAATAGTTTTTTTCAGGAAAAAATATTTTCTTAATAATCTTAAATTATTATACACAAGTCCAGAATATTTTAAGTAAATGTGAAACTTATGATGACTTTATAATAGATTTGCAGATATATAAAGTTACCAAATGCTTTTAGAACAAGTATATTTATAGTGTATACTTTTCTGTGTGTATATGTATGTATGTATATATAATTAAAAAATGACATGCAAAAGCGTGTATAACAAATTAAAGAAAAATCTAAGCTCTGCCGATCCGTTCTCATTTACAACAATTTAACATCGACAAAAGATAAAAATTGTTTACTAAATAAAAACTTATGAGCTGAAATTAGACGCTAAAATATTATTTCGACGAATCGCCCGTATCTATAAAACTGGGAATTGAATTGAAACAAATCTGCCTCTCGGCGAACATGATCAATCTCTCGGCAGAAGTCACCGACATCCAGGCCGCGCCGATGATGTTTTCGTCGAGAATATAACACGGTAAACAATAAAATTCAATCAATCGTTATGGTCGGCCCGATCGCAGGCGATTTACTCGTCACACGGCCGCGACGAGAGGCTGCTGATTAATTTCCCGACCGGATATTAAACCGCTCGCGGCAACCTCCATAAAACACTGAACGTATCCGGGAGATTTGATCCAGTCGAGGATCAGGAACGTTCGCACACTGTTATCACTTCCTTCTGTTTCAGCCACACATTGTCGGGTGTTAATAATGCCTATGTTTGCTCTACCATTCCCTGCCGACTCATACACACACAAACAAAAAAACACACACACACACAGACACATGACAAGCATCGAAAGACCGATATTTAAAAAAATATTTGATACCAGCGTTCGCATTCACACGAACAGCATCGATCGTTCTCCGCTCGAAAAACGCTGGTCGAAAGGGTAAACATGGTGCCCTACTGTTAGCTTAAAAAGTTATGAGTTATAAATGGATCAAAAGTCCATTTTTTACTGCTATTAACATGGTAAACAGCTAGTGGCAAATCTCATAACGCGGCCAAGTAAAACATGGACGTTAAATCCAGTCTAGTCTGGTGATTCGTATTTTATGTCCTCGTAAATGTGCTTCTTACACTTGAAAATTTTTTTTCGTTTAAAACTATTGCGATGATGGAAATATAATTAATTAATTAAAATGAATAATAATAAACGATAATGATTTTTCTTAAATGATAAGTGAATTAATTGTTAACGTACCTTCCATAATATCGAGTGGTACCACTGGTCTCTCGTGTAAGCGTTACTGGCTTGCAGAAGAAGCGAACCGTCCGGCAGGACGATGCTGAGGCAGTTCTTACACGCGAGGTCCCACCTGGCAGCAACGTACTTCCGGATCTCAGACATGCCACTGTATGGAACAGGATACTGAAGAAAACCCATGGGCTAAAACAGAATGAAAGAAACTCAAAATTCATGAATGAATCTAAAAAAAGTTTTTGTGGCTTTTTATAAAAGCGCTTTAATCAAATAATAGTGATGATATCGCTAACGAGCATAATCGAATTAAAAGTGTTACAAGCTATTTCGAGCTCGTTACCACTGAAAAAAGAATTCATTATGTAAAGTGCTGATACACGCAAACGTAAAAGCTTCATAATATGTAGAAGTAACTCAATTTCCATATTCCATGTTTCCATATATATATATATATATAAATAGTTGATATAATATATGTTATTACTAATCTAACAAAAACGGCAATAAAATTGAGTATGGTAATCAGCTCACTTAGCGCGGTTTCGCTTATTATATAATAATTAAGCCGCTGAATGAAAATAATCTATCATTAATTTTATGACTGTGCGTCAGAATTATTTTGTATAAATTATCGAGAAATATTACTATTTAACGTTTAGCAAAAAAATGTGGTAAATATATTCTGAAAAGAGAGATAAAGAGACGAGAATTATAAAATAAGATTACAATTCAGCGTCATAAATCGAGATGATTTTTCACGTTTCACTGCGAAAAAACATCTAAAGGAACCTATTATTTACACATCGATCATCACATCAATCATTTCCTGATTTATGTCAGATGTAATCGCAGATCATTATTATCGTTTGACGTATGAACTCGACAAATGAGTCATCTATCGATTATGTACCTACATAAGTTTATCTATGTTTAGCAGATAATAAGTTTAACTATGTTAAGCAGATAATAAGAATGCTCGTACGCGTAAGACCTTTTTATTATTTTCATTATTCCGCAAAAATTACAAAACCAATATCGATAAATTTCATGCAAATTTCTTTTACAACGATTTTAAAATTAACATTGCACATTACAATTCGAATTATGATTCAGGAAAGAACAGCGAATTATTAAGCTCATTCGATTTCCTCTCTTAAATTTCGCTTCAGATATAATTAGATATAATTACTAATTTATAAAATGAAAAGAGAGAATTCCATTCTAGATAGCCAAAGATATACTAAAATCGATAATTGCTATTTTAACTTACCGTCGCGCGAGTTCGTTTTCAACTTCGACGAGCATAACGAATTTTTTTTTTGCAGCAGCTTAATTTCAAACTCTGAAGTAGTTTTCCAGACTTTCGACGCGTACAGATCGACCTTTAGAAATGACGCAATCATACTTGCCGTAACGAGGTCCATGAATGTATAAAGCGATACCAACGCGAATCTGGCCGTAGCAACAAAAAAGCCGACTTGGCAAAGACGCGAGAGAAGGAGAGGCAGAGGGAGCTGTCTCTTATACACA